>CAJQZJ010000209.1:1120833-1163552 GCA_907164525.1 Lophiomys imhausi
GTGTGTGTGTGTGTGTGCAACAGATAGGGAACATTTTTACATACTGAAATAAGAGCATATAATTGTTTTTATTTGTAGTCAAGTAAAAGCTACATACATTTTGGACTCATATTACAGATAGCAGAGGTTCAAGCTTATCTAACAAAGAACTAAGAAATGATATAGGGGCAAGGGAGGTTGTGAGGGGATGCAAATATGTAGTCATAAAACCTGTTCCTAAGAAAAGAAATTACTGAATCACCTACAGAGGTTTGATGTCTTGGAAGAAACAAATGAATTTAATGGCATTTTAGTCTTGTGATAAAAGATGCTCTTTACTTTATAAAATGAAGTAGTAGCTTTACATAATTAGGCTATCACCGAAGCTTTTTAAATACAACAGTTGAGAAGAAGTATGCTTTTTACTAAAAATGAGTTATGGTGGATGTGGATGGTGTTGGAGGGAAGAAAGAGAAGGGTGGACTGAAATAGTAATATTTTAATAGAAAACTTATATTTAAACACTGTAAAATATTAGTGGACAACAAAGAGTAGGTCATTTCAAACAAACATCACATGTACATGTGTGCTTATGGGAGGGAGGGGAGACAGAATCAGAGAGACAGACAGAGACATAGAGGGAGAGTGACAGAGATAGACCCATAAACACTTGCTCATTCTTAATTTCCTGGTATTCCTACTGAATAACTGACATAGTGGCAATTAAGGTTCCCTCTTGTTGTTTGTATTCTCCTTAATAAAAGAACTTAAACAGGAAAGCAGTGACATATGCCTTTAATCACAGCACTTGGGAGGCTGAGGCAGGAGAACCTCTGTGACTTAGAGGCCATCCAGGTCTACAGATCTATTTCCAGAACAGCCTAGGCTACACATAGAAACCCTCTAAACCTCTCTGGAAAAAAATAACTAACTAACTAACTATATAAATAAATAAATAGATGATAGATAGATAGATAGATAGATAGATAGATAGATAGATAGATAGACAGATGGATAGGTGGATAGATGATAGATATAGATAAACAAACTTAAGAGTGGATTCAAACAGTGGCTATCAGTTGGAGATAGCTGGGTTAAGGATGGGGTTTATGTCTACTTTCCCCTTCAACACTGGAACCCAGTCTGTCAGAGACTTGTGCAGGACCTTGCATGCTGCCTTAGTCTCTGTGATTCATATGTTCCTCTCTCCTGCTATATTTACAAGGTCTTTTTAAAATTTTATTATCTTACACTCTCTCTGGCTTTTACAATCTTTCCATTTCCTCATAAGAATGATTTCCTGGTCCCTGAGAGGAGGGATTTGGGGAGACTTCTCATTGAGGGTGGAGTGTTCCCAGGTCTCTCACTTTCTGCACATTGTCTGGATGTGGGTCTCTGTACTTATACCCACCTAGTGCAGGAGCAAGCTTATCTGATAAAGGCTGATGAAGGCAATGGCTTAGAGATCATTTGATGCATGCATTCTTTTAGCAAAACAGTAGTATTTGGTTTTCCCCTAGTCTATCTGCTCTCAGATTATTATCCATCTCGGTAGTGTCAGGGATGGATTCCTGCAATTGCAGTGGACCTTAAATCCGATCAGATACTAGTTAATTGTTCCCAAAGCATTGTGCTATGTTTCTAGTAACACATCTTGCAGGCAGGTCATCACTGTAGCCCAATGAGTTTGAGCTAGATCCGTACTTACTCTTCTCCTTTGATAATGTGCGGAGTGACTTCAAGTATCATCCCTGGACAGGAGACCATAAGTGTGAAGGCTCTAGGTAGGCAGCAGCTACTTCTCAGTGTCCAATGACTTTTGGAAAAAAACTCAAGGGCAAACTTATTTTCACTAGAAAGAAAAATTCCAGGTAAGAGAAGCTATAAAAACTCAGCATCTTCCTGGAGGAAAATAACTGAGAAGAAAATTTAGAGGAAAACACAATCCCATCTTAATCTGGCTTGGAAGTCAGACATGTGGGTAATAAGATGCCACTTGGCAAAGGGGCAGACTTTAGAAAAACAATAATGAAACTCAAAATGTGGGAGCGGAAGCACAATGTATTAAGGAAAGTATTCTTGGAAAAGGGAGTAAAAAAGAAAAACCGGAAAGTAAAAGAAAATAAATAAATTACACTATTTTGAAGTAGTAATACTTATGATCCCCACGTTTTTGATCTAGAAGATATTTTATGAGGAGCAAGAATAGTGGGAAAGAAAAGTACATTAGCTTATTAAAGAATTAGTCATTCTGACTATCTCTTCAACAAGGAAGGTCGGCCCACCTTCTTAGCTTGGTACCTTAGTGGAGGAAATTTAACCAACCTAATTGGAATGTTAGTCCCCACTTAGTCTAGAGATTCTACAACCAGATTTTTTAAACTGTTTTAAAATAATTACTAAACATTATTTTTATGAAAAGATATTCTCTTAACAACAACAAAAAACCCAAACAAACAAATAAGCAAACCCAAAATAACAAAATTCCAAATACCCTAAATATATAATAGAACTCTGAGTGATCCAAGATGGTAACAACCATAGAGCATTGTATCTGAGTAGTAGGTGAATGAGATCAGTCACTGTGGAGTGAATGTGAGGGCCCATAGCCGACTGTGAAACACAGAGGGTGTCTGAAATTCCTTGGCAAACACTGAGATTGGTCACCATGCAAAACAGCTCATGCAGTTCCCAGGAACACCCCACTGAGATCAACCAGCTTGGGTCACCCATCTGGAGAGGAGCTCCAGCTAGAGCAGATCTAGCCCATGAATGGATCAAGCCTACTGCTCCAGGCACAGATCAGCCTGACTGCAGACCTGTACATCCAACAGGGAACAACAGCTGGACCACAAGAACAAAGGTAAGTAAGATTTTCTTTGTGGAGTTCCCAACATGGCCATACAGTGTGCACTGTAGCTGATGGCAAAGAGAACCTGCTACTGTGTGTTCTCCACAAATATTGGGGCTGGTCACTAACCCTAGCACCCAAGAGTTTGAGAGTCAGCAACAGGCACACTGAGGCTGGCACCCATCTTGGGTGGAGCTCCCTGCCTGCGTGGTTAGCCTAACTGCTGAACCAGATCAAGTGTGTCAGTGAGGGGATAACACAGGCCCAACCACAACTCTACCTGCCTTTCTGAGGAGAACTGCCAGCTCTCAGGTCCTCAGAGGATAGCGCCGTCCCCACTCCAACCCTCTGTATATTGGTCCAATTGGGTCACAACCAGTTGATGAGAATAACAGTCACTCTCCGAGAGTCAGTCTATTATAGGAACCTACCCACCATCTGGAGGTGGACACCATGATCTCAGGATAAACCAACCCCCAGAACAGGGAGTTTTCCTGAGCATCAAGGTCAACTCACATCTAGCTATAATGCTACAGACAACTCTGGACATTCAAACACAGTTGAAACAAAGGAAAATGAGCTTAATACTATGCTTATCTTAATAATAGAAGGCCTAAAGGAGGAAATCAAATATCTCAGAGAGCAACAACAAAATACTGCAAAAGAGGTGATGGAAATGAATAAAGTGCTTAAAGGAATAGAAGACATGAAAAGGAAAGTTGAGGCAATAAAGAAAATATAATCCAAGACATCCATAGAACTGGAAAACCTTAAGAAAAGAAAAGGAACTACAGACACTAGCATCACCAACAACAATACAAGAGATAGAAGAAAGAATTTCAGGCACAGAGGATAAAATTGAAGAAATTGATACATCTGTCAAAGAAAATGTAAAATCTAAAAAAAGTCCTGACACAAAACCTTCAGGAAATCAAGGACACAATGAAAAGACGGAATCTCAGAATAATAGGAATAGAAGAAAGAGAAGAAATCCAGCTCCATGGACCAGAAAATATCTTCAACGAAAACACTGAAGAGAAGTTCCCAAATCTAAAAAAAAAAAAAAAAAAAAAAAAAGATGCCTATAACTGTACAAGAAGCTTACAGAACTCCAAGTAGATTAGACCAAAAAAGAAAATCCTCCCACTACATAATAATCAAAACACTAAATGTACAGAACAAAGAAAGAATATTAAAAGCTGCTAGGGAAAAGGGTCAAGTAACATATAATGGCAAACCTGTCAGAATCACACCTGATTTTTTATCAGAGACGCTAAAAGCCAGATGGGCCTGGACAGACATCTTGCAGACCCTAAAAAACCACAAATGCCAGGCCAGACTAATATTCCCAACAAAACTGTCAATCAGCATAAATGGAGAAAACAAGATATTGCATGACAAAACTAAATTCAAACAATATCTATGCACAAACCCAGCTCTACAGAAGATGTTGGAAGAAAAACTCCAACCCAAAGAGATTAATTACACACAAGAAAGCACAGGAAGCAAATAGCATGCCTGCAACAAAACCAAAAGAAGAGAAGCTCACTCACACACTATTTCCACCAATATCAAGATGGCAGAGAGCAACAATCACAGGTCATTAATCTCTCAACATCAATGGACTCAATTTCTCAATAAAAAGACACAGGCAAGCAAATTGTATGCGAAAACAGAATCGCACAATCTCCTGCTTACAAGAAACACACCTCAGCAAAAAAGATAGGCATTATCCCCAAGTAAAGGGCTGGAAAAAAGATACACCAAGCAAAAGGACCCAAGAAGCAAGCTGGAATGGCCATTCTAGTATCCAATAAATTAGACTTTCAACCCACATTAATCAAAAGAGATGGGGATGGACACTTCATACTCATCAAAGGAAAAATCCACCAAGACGACATTTCAATACTGAACATCTATGCTCCAAATGTAAGACCACCCGCATTTGTTAAAGAAACACTACTGTAGCTCAAATCTCACATTGAACCTCACATATTAATAGTGGTAGACTTCAACACACCACTCTCACCACTGGAAAGATCAATGATGCAGAAATCAAACAGAGAAATAATGAACCTCACAGATGCCATCAATCAAATGGACCTAATTGATATCTACAGAACATTTCTCCCCAAAACAAAAGAATATAATTTCTTCTCAGCACCTCATGGAATCTTCTCCAAAATCAACCATATAGTTGGTCAGACAGCAAGCCTCAACAGATAAAGGAAACTGAAATAATCCCTTGTAACTTATCAGACCATCATGGAATAAAGCTAGACTTCAACAATAACAAAAACAACAGAAAGCCTGCAAAAACATGGAAAATAAACAACTCTCTACTCAATGACCTCTGGGTCAGGGAAGAAATAAAAAAAGAAATTAAAGTCATCATAGAGCTCAATGAAAATGAAGGCACAATGTACCCAAACTTCTGGGACACATTGAAAGCAGTGCTAAGAGGAAAGTTTATAGCACTAAGTGACATCAAAAAACAAACAAACAAACAAAAACAAAACAAAAACAAAAAAACTGGAGAGTTCCCATACTAGTGACCTAAAAGCACACCTGAAAGAGCTCGAACAAAAAGAAGCAAACACTCCGAAGAGGAGCAGATGAGAGAAAATTATCAAATTCTGGGCTGAATCAACAGCTTAGAAAAAAAAAAAAAAAAAAAACAATACAAAGAATCGACAAAACCAAGAGTTGGTTCTTTGAGAAAATCAACAAAATAGACAAGCCCTTAGCTAAACTAACTAAAAGGCAGAGTGAAAATACTCAAATCAACAAAGTCAGAACTGAAAAGGAGGAAATAACAACATCGAGGAAATCCAAACAATCATTAGGTCCTACTTCAAATACTTGTACTCCACAAAATTGTAAAGCCTAAATGAAATGGACAATTTTCTTGATAGATTCCACTTATCAAGGTTAAATCAAGAACAGGTAAACAAATTAAACAGTCCTATAACCCTTAAGGAAATAGAAGTCATTAGAAGTATTCCAAACAGAAAAAGCCTAGGGCCAGATGGTTTCAGCACAGAATTCTACCAGACATTCAAAGAAGAGCTAATGCCAATGTTTGAAGAGTTCTTTAAACTCTTCCACAACATAGAAACAAAAGGGATACTGCCAAACACATTCTATGAGCTCACAGTCACCCTGATACCTAAACCTCACAAAGACCCAATGGATAAAGAAAATTTCCGACTAATTTCCCTTATGAACATGGACACAAAAATACTTAATAGAATACTTGCACACGGGATCCAAGATCACATCAAAAGTATTATACACAACGATCTAGTAGGTTTCATACCAGTGATGCAGGGGTGGTTCAACATTAGAAAATTCATCAATGTAATCCACAACATAAACAAGCTTAAAGAAAAAAAATCACATGATCATCTCATTGGACACTGAAAAAGCTTTTGACAAAATCCAGCACCCCTTCATGTTAAAATCTTAGAGAGATCAGGCATACAAGGACAATACTTAAACATAATAATGGCTAATTAAAAAAGGCAATAGCTAACATCACACTAAATGGAGAGATACTTAAAGCATTTCCTCTAAAATCAGAGACAAGGAAAGGCTGCCCACTCTATCGTATATCTTCAACATAGTAGTTGAAGTTTTAGCTAGAACAATAAGACAACTTAAGGAGATCAAGGGGATACACATTGTAAAGGAAGAAGTCAAAGTATCCCTATTTTCAGATGATATGATAGTATACATAAGTGACCCCAAAAATTCCACCAGAGAATGCCTACAGCTGATAAACTCCTTCAGCAAGTTGGCCGGATACAAAATCAATTAAAAAAAATCAGTAGCCCTTCTTTACACAAAAGATAAATGGGATGAAAAAGAAATAAAGGAATCAACATCCTTCACAATAGTCACAAATAATATAAAATACCTGGTGGTAACTCTAACTAAGCAAGTGAAAGACCTGTATGATAAGAACTTCAAGACCCTGAAGAAAGAAATTGAAGAAGATATCAGAAGATGGAAAGATCTCCCTTGCTCATGCATTGGTAGGATCAACATAATAAAAATGGCCATCTAACCAAAATAAATATACAGATTCAATGGAAGTTCTATCCAAATACCAACTCAATTCTTTACAGACCTGGAAAAAAAAAACAATTCTCAACTTCATATGGAAAAACAAAAAACCCAGAATAGCTAAATTAATCATGTATAATAACAGAACATCTAGAGGTATCACCATCCCAGATTTCAAGCTGCACTACAGGACAATAGTAATAAAAACAGCATGGTACTGGTATTGAAACAGACCAGTTGACAAATGGAATTGAGTCAAAGACCCAGAAATAAACCCACAAACCTATAGTCACTTAACTTTTAACAAGGAAGCCAAAGTCATACAATGGAAAAATGAAAGCATCTTCAATAAATGGTGCTGGTCTAACTGGATGTCAACATGTAGAAAAATGCAAATAGATCCATACTTATCACCCTGTACAAAACTTAAGTCTAAGTGGATCAAAGACTTCAAAAGAAATCTGGTCACACTAACATTAATAGAAGAGAATGTGGGGAAAAGCTTGGAACTCATTGGCACAAGTAGCGGCTTCCTGAACAGAACACCAATAGCTCAGGCACTAAAACAAACAATCAATAAATGGGACCTTATGAAATTAAAAAGGATCTGTAAGGCAAAGGACACTGCCATTAGAACAAAACGGCAGCCTAGAGACTGGGAAAGGATCTTCACCAACCCAACATCTGACAGAGGGCTAATATCCAAAATATATAAATAACTCAAGAAATTAAACACCAAAAAAATCAAATAACCCCATCAAAAATGGGGTATAGAGCTAAACCGGGAATTCACAAAAGAGGAATGTCTAAAGGTCGAGAGGCACTTGAAGAAATGTTCAACATCGTTGGTCATCAGGGAAATGCAACTTAAAACAGCTCTGAGATTGAATCTCACACCCGTCAGAATGGCTAAGATCAAAAACTCAAAAGATAGCACATGTTGGCAAGGATGTGGAGAAAAGGGAACACTCCCCCATTGCTGGTGGGAGTACAAACTTGTACAACCACTTTGAAAATCAGCTGGAGATATCTTAGAAAATTGGGAATAGTTCTACCTCAAGACCTAGCCATACCCCTCCTGGGCATATATCCAAATGACTCAAAACAAAACCACAGGGACATTGCCTCAACAGTGTTCATAGCAGCTTTATTTGTAATAGCCAGAAACTGGAAACAACCCAGATATCCTTCAACTGAAGAATGGATTAAAAAAAAAAAAAAAAACAACAACTGTGGTACATTTATACAATGGAATACTACACAGCTATCAGAAATAAGGAAATCATGCAATTTGAAATCAAATAGATGAATCTAGAAAAGCTCATCCTAAGTGAGCTGACTCAGTCTCAGAAAGATAAACGTGGTGTGTACTCTCTTGTAAGTGGATATTAACCATACATCACAGAATAACCATCCTACAACCCACAGACCCAAACAGATAGGAACCTAGCATATCTATCCTAGGAAAAATTTCACCCAGCAGTGAGTGATGGAATCTGCTGCAGGTTAATGGAACACCTTATCCTAGTCTATCTCTATGTCTTGATATGCTGTGCCATATCAAGCCCCAGTACAAGAGGAAGCTCTTGGCGCTCACATTACTGAAGAACTGAGGGAGTATGATAAGTGAGGTCCAACTGCATCTGTCTATTCTGTCAATGATATCTGTCAATTCTTGTTTAAGCTCTATACCCCATTTTTGATGGGGTTATTTGATTTTTCGGTGTTTAATTTCATCAGTTCTTTATATATTTTCTATATTAGCCCTCTGTCAGATGCTGTTGGTGAAGACCTAGTCTACCCTAGTCTTGATATGGTATGCCATATCAAGCCTCAATACAAGAAGGAAGTTCTTGGCCCTCACATGATTGAAGAACTAAGGGAGTATGATATGTGAGGACCCAGCTCATCTGAGGAGGAGACTACCAAGTAGAGGAATAATGAGGGAGAAATGGAGGGAGGGAGGGAGGGAGGGAGGGACAGAGGGAGGAGCCAGGAGGGGAAGAGAGAGAAAACTATATTCTAGAAGTAACATGAGAAAACAAAATAATACTTTTAAAAAGGGTTAAAAAGCTTAAAAATATAATAAAAATAAAATATGAAATTTTCAAATTATAGTTTACCAAAGGTATACTGGCCTTACTGGCATGGAAAGAAAAGTGGCCTTAATTTCAGATTAGAATGTTAGACTATCTGTTGCAACATAGCTCACACATACTTCATATCAGTTTAAAAGTTTTTTGTAGATATAAAGGATATTTTCATTGTTTGGCATTAAAAATCAGGTAAGAGGTTTAAAATGCTGTAAATAAATTAAAGGTTACTATAGTTCTACCTGGTTTTCTAAACCTCCAAGATTTGAAAAAATTTGGAGCTAAGCTAAAATATATGAGAAGGGTGGTGTTAGCCCATGCCTTTAACTTCAGCAGAGATAGGGGGATCATTATAGAGTTAGATGTCTTGCAATTCTAGAGTTACCAGGAACAGGGTGTTGATGGTGCACACCCTTAATCCCATAATTTGAGAGGGATTCAGCATTAATCCCAACACACTAGAGACAGGAACCTGCAGATCTCTGAGTTCAAGGCCAGCCTGAAACAAGCCAAGCTCTAAATAGATAAAAACCTAAATCCAGGGGTGGTAGTGCACATCTTTAGTCCCATCAGTTGGGAATCTCATGCTTTGGATCCCAATACTTAGAATGCAGAGACAGGAACATAGGATTTGGAATGATTTGAATCTAAAAGCTACTTGCAAAAGGCATGCTGAAATTCAAAGTGAATTGTCCTTTGAGATCTCAAAATATATACACTTAAATGTTTTTTTTTTAGTTCCAAAATATTAAAATAATTTCTTTTTTAATCTCAATTGAAGGATAATACTTTTTATATTGTCAAAAAACTGAATTTTCTCCAGGAAAAGTATTACTTGCCCACCAAAAAAAAGTAGTGTTCCAGAGTTAGGATTAGGGCAGGGCTCTGTTCTTATCCTTCCTGGAGATTAAAAGCATCCATCTAAGGAATCCAGGAACAATTGGAGAACCAAAGAAGAAAACAGATCAGACATCAAAAAAGACAAGTAGCCCAGATGATCCAGCCTAGCAGACTTCCTCAACAGCTGTTTTCTCAAAAGTCTACAACCACAATAACCCAAAATCGCTGAGTGCTCAGCTCCATAGACTGTTCCAGCCAGAACTTCAGTAAAGTCCTGAAGTTCAGCTTCTGTCTACAAACTTCTTAGGACATTGAAATAGCTGAGCACAAAAGGACTGAACATCAAATGATTCTATTAACATTTTTAACCATTTTTCCATTCTTATTTGGGCCCCAAACAGGTTTACTATGTCCCAAATCAACAGGAAGTCATTTTAAGAGAGCGACATCCTATCTCCAGAAGGTGGGCTGGGCGATTCCCCCCCCTTTGGTCATTTGATGGGTTATAGATTCTTGTTGTTATTTAGGGGGAGAGATTACAAGTTGTTAACTGATCTTGTTGAATAGGTTTTGGAGGTTAGACCCAGGGATTTCTCTCTTTTTCTTTTCTGTATCCTTCTTTCTCTCCTATGTAAGGGTGAAAAGATGAGAAAAATGCGATATAGACATACAATAGGAATGATAAAGAAAAAAGGACAGATAATTGAATATGCTCTTATAGCTTTTTATATTGATACAAAATTAAGACTATAATTGGCTAAATCAGTATTAATCTTTGTATATTGACACAAAATGAAGAATATATTTGACCATATTGGTATTGATCTTTATATAATGATATAAAATAAAGATTATATTTGGCCACATTGGATTGGTATTGATCTTTGTATATTGATACAAAATTAAAGTTAATTCTTTTTAGGGTATTACACTTAGATAACACTTAAAATGAAATGTGAAGTTTTGGCCTTTTGTTAGCAATTGATTAGGATAATTAAGAAATACAAACTAATAGTCATTCAAGCATGTCATTTTGTTAGGTACTAGAGCAATCTATCACAGTTATTTTCTATGTTAATCAGAGATCAAGTTGCTAAGAGACAAGCAATATTTGCTTATCCAAATATAAGAAGATAGATAGGTTGTCTTCAAAAACCTCAATAGATTTGCAGAATATTGCATTCAAAGATGTTTGTTTAACTTAAGACTTTTTTGATATTGAGACATGCCAGGTCCTGAAGCATCCCTATTCTACTCCAAGTAGAAGATGAGCATTGAAGAATCTCCAATTGGAGATGGTTGAAAGAGTGGCAAGCCTGTCACTTTGCAAGAAAAATCCCATGAGTCAACTGTTAGACAGAATGCTGCCCAAAAAGGACAAAATTTGGAAGCAGGTATGTCGGCAAACTAGCTCTGCCAAGACAGGGTAGGCAAGTCCTTCATAATTCCTGCTTTACAATCAATGTCTGTCAGGGAAATGGGGAAAAATGGCTGAAGGTTGATGCTGCAATGTATGGAGAGAAATTGGGAACTGTCCAGGCAGCCAGTTGTATGTCATTTCTTAGTTTTGGAAGCTGCTGGCCTGCACTTCCTGTATAATCAGGATATATTTACCCCTTTCAGGTCTCTGATATGGTTGAAGAGTAGATAGCTAGAGTCTCATAGTTAAATTTTGAGTTGTTTAGGAATTAAAAAGATGTTCTGGATATAAGAAGATATTTTAAAAATTGTAATGCAAGTTAGGATAGAAGCTGAGTTGGAAATAGAACTTTAACCTCATAGAGATGGCTGGATAGTAGAATGTTAAAGTCAGTTGCCAAATATGTATGGACTAGACATTGGGAATGTATGCTAAGTCGTATAATTCTCATTATTGTGGCCTAATTATTTCTGTTGTTTTGCATTGTATTTGTTGTTATAACAGAAAGAGCCATTTGTTGGACTGAAACGGGGAGCTGCTGGAGGGAAAAAGGTATACCTTAAACTTAAAAGAAAAAGAAAAGGAAGTGGGTGGGAGGGAAGGAGCGGGGGGGGGTGAGTAAGGAGGGGAATGTGATTGAGATGTAACGTGAAGAAATAAAAAAATAAATAAATAAATATAAAACTCCAACATTTCTTAAAACACAGAAAATACTGGCAGAAGTATTTACTCTCCAATGATATTTACATATTTTGACCATGATATCCTACTAACTAAAACTAGAATGTAATGTATAGGTGCTTTCGTAAAACTGTTTCACCTAAATAATGCAAAAAAAAAAAAAAATGAAGTTAATGACAATGACGGGGACAGCTTTAGGGACAGCTTTGATTAAACAGTAAATTATGGGACTAAACTAAGTTTCTAAATATTTCACCAAATCACTTCATATATATTTTCGTACTTTTCATATTTGAAGTTACTAAGTTGTCTTTCTTTGTGTTTTTAATCATTGCATATATAAAATTTCCTTATATGCTTATTTTACCAGCTGTTTAGTTTTCAAAAGAATACTTTAGTTCATTTTGAAATAAATTAAAATAATTGCTGAGGGGAAAGTATATTTTCTGAAGATTATAATTGTTAATTAAGAGTTGTCTGTCTACGGCCATACCACCCTGAACGCACCCAATCTTGTCTAATTAAGAGTTGTCTATTCATTATTTCTTATCTGCAAATTGAGAAATTTGAAAGACAAAGGTTTCCCAAGTGACAACCCTTTGTCACACTATGTGAAGCCTCCCACTGTGTTTCACATGTCAATAAAGGGAGCACAAAAAAATATATGGCAGTCCAGCATGAGCTGTTGGCAAATCATTGGAGAAACTATGAAAGAATATTGAGTATATCAACTATTATAGACACATGAAAAGTTGAGACATATAGATTCAATAATTTCCATTGTCTTCCTTATATTCTATATTTATTATTATATAAATAAATATATTTTATAATTTCATATTTCTGGAATGCTATATTTTCTCCCAATATATAATAAAAGTTTTCTCAGTTTTGATTTATCATATAATCAAAGTGAACTACCAAAGCTGAGAGGCAATTTTAAGAACTCAGTCTATTTTATAATATGACTATACACTTAGTTTGATATTCATTATCAGACAGAGGAGAAATTCCCTTCACTGATTACTCACTTTCTTAAGCATATGTTCCTCCTAATATATAAAAACATCTCTTGATAAATTATCATCTATGACAACAAAATTTGAACAATATGAATGTAGAATTTGACAAAGGTATTACAGAATCCAATTATACTGAAAAATTTGGTAATGAACTTAGTACAAAAGCAGTCAAAGCGTTATTATATTGTCTCCACATAAAATGGATTTTTATCCTTCTTCTGATGAAAATTTATAGACTCCTGAGTAAAGTTTAGTTTAAAGTGTTGTGAGTTTGAATATAGCAGTAAACATGGATCATCAGAGACGGGGATGGGATCAAATAACTTTCAGTAACGAAAAGGCTGTCTATTCCTTCTAATGCTTTATTTATTCGTTTTTTGGTTATCACCATGTACTTACATGATTTGCCTTATTCAAATTTATTTTTCATTTAAAATAATGTGCATTCACAATTTTAGCTTAAAAACTGATATTAATGATAAAATAGAATTTCAGAGCATCTAAATAAATAATCCATTGTTAAATGGACATTAATTTAAGTGGTCAGCAGAGATTCTTGACCTTAGGCTGTGGTAAAAGCACTGCCAGACATTGAGATTTCATTAGCCACCACATCAACAGCTTTCTTTCTCTCTGTCTCTCTCTCTCTCTCTCCCTCTGTATGTGTGAATATATATATGTAATTTATATATTTATATGTATGTATGTGTGTATATGCATATAAATGTATATATATAGGTATACATAAATATGTTTGTGTGTGTGTGTGCGTTTGTGTGTATATAAATGTAGATATAGCGTTAGTGAAACTCAGTGGCACCTCACTCGGACCTTCTTAATCCTTGGGATTTAGAAAGATGAGTATAGATTAATAGAGGTTCTGACAGTCTGGGGCTGTCTTCAGGCTTTTCCTCCAGAGAGCATAGAATAGTACTCTCAGGCATGTTGTCCACAAGCAGAACATTCACATAATGACCAGAATCTTCTTTCCATAGTCATGAACTGTCCTGTGTGAATGCCCTCCACAGTAATGAGAACTACCTTCTACTTCTTACACCTGTTAGGATTTGGAAAGATCACCTTCATGGGAGGGTCACAAGGTTGGGTTGATAAGTGATGCTCTTCTTGTAACACTTGGTTACTCAGAGAAGTCCACAACACAGAGAGCTATTTGTGCACTTGTTGAAGAGAGCTTCTGCCATTCTTCACATATCCTATGGTCTGTGCTTCAAAGTCTGCTAGCAAGGTCGGCAAAAGAAGAAACAGAAGTTTTGTTAAAACAAAACTGAAAAATATTTGACAACATATCAGCATAGGGACTTCTAAAAAGAAGGCAGCAATCTGATAAAAACACAATGAAAACAGGTAAAATTAAACAAGAAAGTTAGAAAAAGTATTGAATATGCATATTAACTACATCATTTGTAAAGTGCATGTTTGGAGTCAATATGAATATAATTTAAATTCTAAGACATAGTTTGTTTCATCTGAATTACTTGTCAGTGTAACTTGAACATGATGTTTCTGGCCATTGTAATGTATTCCAGGGGTTTTGTTTTTAATTTAATGGTAACAGGAACTTTCTAGAGAAAAATCACTTCCAGATGAAACACAGATTCAACACTGACAGTCGAACCCCGGTGGCATTTTCCACTTTCTTTTCTGCCTTTTCATGCATTGATGCTAATAAGCCAAGTGTTTCTCAGGAAGTAAACAGATTGCAGGGTTGTCCATGGTTCCTGACTGTCCATGGTGTAAGGACTCTATTATTTGACAATATTCAAATATAAGTCTGTAACCCATTTAATATAGGCAACAGCATGGCATTCTGAACTCACTTTAAATTTAAAACAGAGAATAACCACTTAAATTCTATTTTACTGCATTTAATTTTATATGTAGAATTTATTAACATGGATTATACTGCTGATGTTATGTTTATAAGATGAAAACAAACTTATGAAGGTTGAATATAGTCTTAGAATTTTTTAAAAGTCTAGCTTGAAGTTCAATTTTCAATAATCTTTGTGGAGTCAAATATTGCAGAAAAGAGAACAATAATAATACTAACTGGCATGATTGTGAAATTACAAGGTGACTGAGAAACTTGGTGAGCATAGGAACAATGTAGGCTATATGACTGTAAAAGAGTCTTGATTCTTTAATATACTATTTATCTCTGTTCAAAATGATCAAATGTTATTTCATTCTTCAGCCAAGTAACAATTGTGGAAAGTTGTACATATATAATTCATTAAATATTTGAAGAAGAACATCCAATATTTGCAGGTACTTTTTATCTGTAAAGCATTTTACTTGTGTGATAGCATTAAAACAAAAGGAAACAGGACCAAGATTATGTAACTTCCCTACAGATTGTCAATGAACATAATAGTTACTACCTTATTCTTATTTATTTTCTTATTTTGTTTGAATGAATACCTGAAATGTTAAATTTAAACAATAAAGCTGTATATAATGAATGACAATCCCAATAAATACTTAGTGATGAAGTTGAATTTATCTTATAACTTAATCAATTTTTATCAGCATCAAGTATAGACAATGCAGTGCATACCAGACACATACACACTACTTAATTATATGGTAAGATTGTCTTAAGTAACCTAAAATATATATAGTAATAAGTCAAACAACAATCTACTTCTAAACCTAACATAATTTTTTATATTTTTCATAATTTTGTAGTTGTGATAATTTTGTGGAAAGTTAATTACCTAGTACTATCTTCATTTGCTCTAACACCATTTTATACATTCCAAATTATATAATAAAAATGTATACTGGCTTAATCTTAAGGTGCATGTGTTTAGTGCATATGAATGTATTATCTCTTTCATAAGCTTGAATCGTAATCACAGAAGCATTTTATCAAATGCATTAACTATATAAAGGTCAAAGTTTTGGAAGATCTTTTGCTATAATACTTGAAAATCACCTTTAAAGTTAATTATTTAAAATTAATTCTCTTGTTCTTGGTGTTTTCCCTAGCTTTCCATGAGTTGGTCTGTTTCTAACCCATATGTTAATCTTATTTTAATATTATTGAATTTAGTCAACTCCTTTTTGCACATATTTACATACATAAACATATAAGAATCTTCCTTTGTTCACATTATTATATTTAAGGGCATTTTATAATTAGTAAGAAGGTATTACATATGATTTTGAAGTCTTGGATGATGAGAATCTAAACAATTTCATGAACAGCCGCTGTCAAACAAGTTCACCACCTTAGGAAAGTACTTCACACACATTATTTTTAGGGAGCAATTATTGCCTTTTGGTTATCCAGCCCTGTGTCACAATGGTAGCTTTTATTTTACAGATGTCTGGAATGTGTGTTAATTTTTTTCTTTTTTTTGATTCATTCCTAATCTAGATGTAATGTCTTTATTTTGAAATACAATAAGTGTTATCATTTTACAAGACAATTGTGATTTTTTGTTTTGTCTCATACTTTTGTTAGATAATGAGAGAAATTTAAGATTTGGAAGTTACCTTGGTGACAGACTTTTCAACTCCTACAGGGAAATTTTCTTGAGCTATTTGTTTCTTTTTCCTTACAAAGTGCTGCTTATTTTATTCCTATTTACATTGCTCTCTGTACCATATAAAAAGTTTCATGTTATTTAACTTGACAAAACTTTTGTTACCTATTCTCTGAAGACAAATGTAAGAAAGATAAAATATTAAAGAATTTTATTCAAATATGATCATTTACTTTGCAATTATAATTTTATTATTTATTAAATATCATTGCCAGATAATTTTAGAAAACATTTAATTTTGTTTCCCATTAGAGGGAAATATCTCTAACAATGTTCTAAATATAAATTTGCTTTATATATATTTTTATGAATAAAAGTTTATTTATAAATATATTTATAAAAATAAATATAAGCCACTCTAAAAATAAGTTTGCTTTAGGGCTGGTAAGATGATACTGCATGAAGAAGCCCTTAATGTGTAAGCCAGAAAACCTGTGTTTTATTCCAATAAGACATACTGAGAGAACACAGCTATTTAAAAAAATTTGCCTTTGAGCTTAACAAATGTGCCAATGGTACGTGTGTGTGGGTGTTCTCCCTCCAACACACTAATCATAAAAGTGAAAAAAGATTTTGATTTCATTTTCAAGTTTTTAGAATAGTACAAATAACTGAGGAATTCAACTAGTGAACTTGATATACTGAGTTTGTGTGTGTTAAGAGTCAGAACACTATGGCTGAGCTGGAAAGTGAGGATATCATAAAGCTGACAAAAACTCAATAATAAGGTGGATTTATTTTATGGGGAGGATATGCAATATTTTTTCTGAAGGAACAGTGTGATTAACCCTCTGACTTACATTACCAGAAAACATTTCTCAGGTCCAAGGATCACTTGCTTCCACCTCCAATCCAATCAGATCTTTCTGCTCTAGATCTTCGACTTATAATTTTTGAGGCCAAAATTGGAAATTTATATGCTGAAAATAATAAATGTAGTTAAATACTAATTTTAAGAGTGTCTTAGAAGAGAACTCATTTTTGGTTCTGAGCACCTAGGCAAGGCAACTCACAACAGTCTGTATTTCCAGCTCCATGGAATTTGTTGCCCATCCCTGGTCTCTGTAGATAATACCACTCATGAGCACATATCCAAACACAGAAATAGATGCATATTTAAAAATTAAATAGATCTCAATTCTCCTTAATTAAACTGAATATTTGGGTCCATTCCTAGGAAATAATCTCTTAAAACCAGTGGTACCTTTTAAAATGATTCAATGTTGGAATGAATAGTTAGCCAACCTACTGTTCCAGTGCCTATGGAGAGCACATATCAGAAGAATGGGTGTATTAGAGACCATATTAGTAATCTTCTTCATAGAGTCATCTGTACATGGAGAAATAGTGCAAATTTATATGTATTTTCCACATCCCAAAATAAATTTTGCTGGACTATTTGAGAATGATCAAATAAATTACATTTTTATATTTTAAATTTTTTGTATGTTTATTTATTACATCAGGTTACGTCTCCATCACAGTGCCCTCTTTCCACCCATTTCAGTCCCGCCTTCCAACCCTCTACTTCCTATCCCTTCCATCCCAATCCTCCAGTGTGGAGTATCCCTACATATCAGTCCCCTGCCCCAGTTCAGCAGTCATATGAGGGCCAAGAGTTTCCTCATACACTGGAGGCCTACAAGGCAGCACCACTAGGGAAATGTGCTTCATTGACAGGAAACAGAGTCTATGATCTTGTTCCCTTTGGTACATTGGCTGTAGCATAGTTATCCTGTACTATATGTCTAAAATCCGATTATAAGTGAATAGATGCCATGTGCATCCTTCTGAGTCTGGGTTAGCTCACTCAGGATGAGCTTCTCTAGTTCCAGCCGTTTGGCTGCAAATTGCATGATATCATTGTTTCTGATGGCTGAGTAGTATTCCATTGTGTAGATGTACCACAGTTGTTTTTAATCCATTCTTCGGTTGAGGGACATCTGGATTGTTTCCAGTTTCTAGCTATTGCAAATGAAGCTGCTATGAACATAGATGAGGAAGCTTCCTTGTGATTTGGTGAGGAATCATTTGGATGTATACCCAGAAATGGTATGGCTGGGTCTTGAGGTAGAGCTATTCCAAGTTTTCTAAGATATTGCCAGACTGATTTCCACAGTGCTGGTACAAGCTTGCACTCCCACTAGCAATTATATTTATAAATTCCTAAAAAACTTTCAATATCACATTTTTCTTATTGTTTAAAATTAGTTGAAGTAATAATTTTTTTCTTTTTTTTTAAATACTTTATTTTTTTTCTTCAAGTTACATCTCAGTCACAAACCCCTCCCTATTCTCCCTTCCAATCCCACCCTTCCACCCTCTTCCCCTCAGAAGTTTCCCCTTTCAGTCCAACAGGTGGTTCCTTCTCTTATAACAGTATTATACAAAACAACAGATATAAATATGCCACATTTATAAGAGTTAAATGGCCCAGTATACCTTCCCAATGTCCAGTTTATACATATTTGGCCCCTGACTTTAACATTCTACTATCTAACCATCTCCATGTGTTTAAAGGTCTATATCTGACTCCACATTCATACTAACTTGCAACACACTTTTAAGATACTCTTAAAAGTGAAGTAATAATTTTTGACCCTAGCTCCAAACTATTTTTTTCATTTCTTATTCTGCAAAAAACTTTTTAAATTAAGAAAGATCTAGATCTAGAGATTTTATAAAGCTTTGCTAACAAGAACATATTTGCCCTATTTAATTTAATCTTTATTATTGTGTGTGGCAGTTAATTTTATATCGAAATTGCATTGAGACATTCTTAAATTACCATAAAAGCTTGGAGGAGAATAGGGGGTGCTGTCAGGAGTTGATATGTCTTGATATAAAAAAATCTAAAGTTACGAAAACATCTTTGAATGTCATACTCTGCAGATCTCTTGAGGTTTTTGAAGAGGCCCTATCTATCTCTTATATTAGGGTAAGCAGATGTTGCTTGTGTCTTAGCAGCTTTATTTCTGATTAGCTTAGAAAGTAACTATAATAGGCTGTCATAGTACCTAACTGAATGACCGGCTTGCATAACCATTAGTTTGCATTTCTTAATTATCCTAATCAGTTCATGACAGTTAGTAGTAAAAGGCCGAAACATCACATTTCATTTTTTTTCTTTACCTCCTAACCCTTCTATCCCATTTCTCTTGGGTGGGGTGTCCTTATATAACAGTCCCTCATCTCAGTTGAGAGGTCTTATGAGGGCCAAGAGCCTCTTCATTCATTGGGGATCTACGAAGCAGTACCATCAGTGAAAAGTGTCTCGTTGCCCGGGAGACAGAACTACTAAACAAACAAACCAATAAGCATACAATAGATAAAAAAGACTAAAATAGAAAAAAATATAACTAATATATAAAAAATAGATAAAGAATAAAAGAAGATGAGCATCGAAGAATCTCCAGTGGGAGATGATTGAATTAGTCGCAAGCCTATCTCTTGGCAGGAAAAGCCCCTTGCCCCAACTGTAGACAGAATGCTGTCCAAAAAGGACAAAACCTGGAAGCAGGTAAGTCGACAGCCTAGCTCTGCCAAGACAGGGTAGGTAAATCCTTCATAACCCCTGCTCTACAATCAATGTCTGTCAGAGAAACGGGGCCAAATGACTGAAGATCGATGCTGTGATATATGGATAGAAAATGGGAACTGTCCAGGCAGCCACAGGTATGTCATTTCTTAGTTTGGGAAGCTGCAGACCCTGTACTTCCTATAAAATCAGATATATTTATCCCTCTCAGGTCTCTGAGGTGGTTGAAGAACAGATAGCTAGAGTCTCATAATTTAATTTTGAGTTGTTTAGGAGTCAAGAGAGTGTTATAGATCTAAGAAGATACTTTTAAAATTGTGTTGCAAGTTAGTATGAATGTTGAGTCAGATATAGACCTTTAAACTCATGGAGATGTTTAGATAGTAGAATGTTAAAGTCAAGTACCAAATACATATGGTCATTGGGAATGTACGTTAAACCATATAACCCTCATAACTGTGGCCTAATTACCTCTGTTGTACTCTATTGTATTTGTTATTATAAGAGAAAGAGCCATTTGTTGAACTGAAAGGGGAAACTGTAGGGGGAAATAAGATATACCTTAAACTTAAAAGAAAAAAAAAAGGGAAGAGGATGGGGGGTTGAGGGTGGGAGGGTGGGACTGGAGAGGGAATAGGGAGGGGACTGCAATTGAGATGTAACTTGAAGAAATAAAAAATAAAGGAAAAAAATTACCATAAAAGCACATTATGAATGTTCTGAAGATTCCAGCTTACAGAATTGAGGTAGGAAAGGCCTCCCTTTCTTCAACATGCAGATGATTATTCTCCCACTGAGGAGGCTTAACTTCTAACATACACCTTCACTGTCATCTAGACAGTCTAGTTTTTCACTTAGAAAATACTAATGTATAAACTATAAAACTCTTTGGTTGTATGCAATCCAATATTGAATCAATTTTCTAAATAAAGCGTGTGTCTATGGATCAGGAGTACAAAATTTGCTTATACTAAAGGATCATCTGAAAAAAAAATCAGATTAGAGTGCTTTTTGTTTGTTATGATTTTCAAAAATTCATGTAATTTTCATTTATGTGTATGTATATCTCTTCGTGTGACTGCTTGCAACAGCGTGTAAGTTTTTTTATGGATACTGGAAGAGTGTGTCAGATCCCTGGAGCTGGAGATGTAAACAATGCTAAGCTGTTGGACTTGGGTTCTGAGAATTGAACTTATGTCCTCTGAGGGAGTATTAGGGGCTCATACCCATGGAGCCATCACTCTAGCTCTTGATTGTCATGATTGTCATGAATTTATAAAATACAGTTTAAGTTTTATAATATGAAACTAGTTTAAGGCAGAAGTTAAGGACAGATGAAAAGTACAAGTGAATCAATTATTTTTGAACAAATAGTAACTTGAAGACTATATTATTCACATTTCATATTTTTAAAAGAAAATTATAAGAATGTGATAATAAACTCTAAAGGGATTTAAATTTTCATTTATAAACAGAAAATCTAAAGTACTGAAAATTTTTCTAAGATATTAAGGAAATGATAAAATGCAATCATATTTATCATTTAATAATAATATTTTGAGTATTTAACTCATACAATCAAAAGATTATACATTATGAGTTTGATGCTTCATTTGAATCTAAACTTATAAATCTTAATGAACTTTATAGTAAAAACATTCAGATATAATGTCAAGAAGCATAATATCTATTTAAAATTTTATAAGTTGCATCTTGCTACCAGACAAAAAAGTAAGGGTTTTTTTTTTTTCTGTCTGGGTCTTGAGGTAGAGCTATTCCAAGTTTAGCTATATAGTACAGGATAACTATCCAACAACCAACAGAATGAAAGGAACAGAAATGCAGACTTTGTTACCTGTTAGTAGGACGCTTTGCCCTAGTGGAGCTACCATGTAGGCATCTAGGGCAAGATGAAGCTCTTAGCCCTCATATGACTGCCGAACTAAGGGGGACAGATATATAGGGGCAACCCATACCAGAGGAATAGGATAGGTGGAAGAAGGGAGAGAGTGTGGGAGAGTGTGGCTGGGAGGGGTGAAGGGTGGGGACTATGATGGAGATGTAATTTGAAGTAATAATTAAACATAATAAAAAGAAATAATTTGAAAACAAAGTTAGCAATTTCTGCATGATATGGACTATTAATTTTGTAAATATTATCCTCATGTTTCTGAGAGTACTTCTTTTTGAATTATACCTCTAAGTTAAATTGTATTCTATGGAATTATATTTTAAAAACACAGGATTTATAATTAGTTGGAGAAGAGTTTTCTTTGTATTATTTATTTTTATACCTCAATTTTGAAACTATGAAATTTTTCAATGATATAAGAGAACAACTTACTATGGTTTTTATTCTGACAAACCTGAACATTAATTTTATTTAAAACAAAATTAATATTTAGAATATAATCAATTTTTTTTGTATTTCAGAATCAGGTAATTTCACAAGTGAATGGAGGTTTTAGAGAAGGTCATCATCATAGTTATAATGAACCAAACATTTGTAAGATGTAAGAGATTGTATAACATTAATTTTATATTATTTGCTATATTTGTTTAGAAACACTGAGTATTATTTGGTCCACTTTAATATTTCCACTACATAGTGTCAATACAAGACAGTATCAATGAGTACTCACAGTGATAAATCACAATAGTAATAACAGAAATAAGCCACATGTCCCGGCGAAATGTGAGAGATTTTTCAGACTGTACTGTATGGTATTGACATGAGAGGACTAAATGTACAGATACTGCACTTTCATTATAATTGTAACTATAAAATACAGAAGGATTGTTTGGGAGATTATGTGATTACTGAAGCACAGAACGGGGAATGATTAGTATTCTATGCTGATATACACATGAAGTGAACAATCTGTTCAAAGTAAATTGTAGGGTCTTCCTTGTGGCAACTGGAGATCTGTTAGCACTTTCTTGTTTACCTATTTAAATATTCTTTAAAATGTTTCCTCCTCATAGACACACTGATTTGTCAGGTCTACAGATTTGTTTTTCTTCGTAGTTATTTTAGTGCATACACACACACACACACACACACACACACACACACACACACAAACAGATGATAAATTAGATGGTAGACAGACAGATGATAGATAGATAGATAGATAGATAGATAGATAGATAGATAGATAGATAGAAAAAAATGATTTGTTGGGCTGGAGAGATGGCTCAGTGGTTAAGAGCACTGGGTGCTCTTCCAAAGAAGTCCCAGGATTCAAATATCAGCACCCATGTGGCAATTCAGAGCTGTCTGTAATGACCTGTGGTGGCACACACCTTTAAGCTTGGCACTCTGGAGGCAGAGGCTGATGGATCTCTGTGAATTCAAGGCCGGGAGGGTGGTAGTGGTGGTCTATAAAGTGATCAGGACAGCTGGATATACCCAGAGAAACCCTGTCTTAAAAAAAAAAAAAAAAACAGAAAATAATTTGTTAAACAAATTAAGAATTATCTGGGTTTATAGTTTCTAACTACAAGGAAATTATTTATAGTACTTTTGTAGTAATGTGTTAAGTTTTATCAAGTCTATTTTAAGATTAGAAGATGTTTTGTATTTCAAGATCTCATACACCCATGGAATAGTGATGGGTGACTTTTTTGTTTTTCATGATTCCTCTATGCTAACATAACACTAAATTGGGCGGTGGTGGTGCACTCCAGAGAGCTGCAGGTGGATCTCTGTGAGGTTCAGGCCATCCTGGTCTACAAAGCAAGTTCCAGGACAGTGAAGTGAAACTATAATTTAATTATTAATTGTAATTATTAATAAGTATAAACTATACTATTAGGCTGGCAGAGCAGCTAGTAGCCTGGTAGGAGGCCGGCAGGCTTGACCTACCTTAATTGGCAGCCTGACTTGTCCTGGGAAAATCTCTGGCCCAAGGGTGACCTTCATCACCTGCAACCTAAACTCTATTAACTAATACCTTTATTAATAACTATAAGTTGTTATACTAGGCCAGTAGAATTGTCAGTGGCTTGGAGGAACAGCCGTAGGGCTTTGGTGGGTGGATAATGGCCCTGGATTGCTTGGACTGGCAGTACTTTCCCCAATAATTAAATACACCAAACCTTTTTAAAGTTTCAACACATAGACCTTAGCTGGGCATACTCTCAACTAGCTAATCTAAATTAACCTAGACCATTTAATCCCAAACCAACATGTGGCCCATTTCCTTCCAGAGTTCTCAAACATATCTATCTGCTTCCATATCTCCTGAGAGACAGAGAGATTCCTCTGTGTAAGATGCAGATTTCCACCTTCCTAGACTCTTTCTGTACAGCTAACTGGCCATCAGTGACTTTTATTAACCAATCAAGAGAATATCTTATTAGGTGTGTTAACCAGATCTCAGCACTGAAATCAGCCTATCACAAGTAATGTATTAGACCTTCCCCAACAGTGAGGGCTACACAGAGAAACCCTGTCTTAAAAATTCAAAAACAAAACATAGCACTCAGTCTATACTCCATGTTTGTTAAATATTTTATTTTTTATCACATGAAATTTATATTTATATCCTGAAAATATGTTTCTCAGTACCACTGCTGAACTATATATGCAAAAATATCCTGCAAATAAACATTTTGTAGACTTTGTATATCATATATTTTCCCACATTACCTATATTATACTACAGTTTAAATAGAAAAGTTATATCACTTTGTAAATATTGTTTCTGTACTCAAGTTCAATCAAAAGCATATCATTATAACAATTATAAGAGTAACAATGAAATTCTCCCACGAAATCTGAAGTTGAATGTTAAACTATAATTATTTTGTGGCTAAATGGGATTTCCTTCTTCACCTTGCATTGAATAGACAATGCATTAATGAGATGCTTGCAGTGATTAATTAGGAATGTGTTGAAAAAAAACCCATCTTTTGAAGATAGCTAAAATAGGATTTTCTTTTTTTCTTTTATTTCTTTTTAATTTTTTTAGACTTTTATAACAATTGGCTTTCTTTTTTCAACTGGATATCAATTTGTGGTTGGGAACTTTGTGCTTTCTCTTATACTATCTTTTATACCCCAGAATACAAAGAAAAACAGTAATGATTAACTGTATCCATTTTACATGTAATAAACCCATTCAATCTGATATTCTTTTAACTTTTCAGTGTATCTGGCACTAAAAAATTGCCAGCACTACATACAATTTTTTCATTCATTCATTTCCAGGTATTTTTAATCTCTCATTTATGGATATTTATGTTCCAAGTTATTTCAAAAATATTTTCATGACTTTATTCATTTCAAATACACAGTGACCTGATTGAGATGGTTTGACTACAGTGTAAAGCATTCTAGGCATTTATTCTAAAGTTTTACTTTATCTGAAACCAAACATAATGCTTGCCTCTATTAATATGTAAGTACTAATAAAAATTATTCCAAAGGTCTATTGAGCAGCAACTAAAATAATAGATTGAATTCCTTTCTATATGCGATAAAGTCACATAAACATATGATGTGGCAACTTTATTAACTGCTCTTGTATTGCTCAGTAAAAACATTTTGACAGATACATCTTAAAGGATCACACATTTACTTTGACTCAAGTTTCACATAGTTTAGGACAGTTGCCTGGTTGGTACTGTGTTCCAGAGCAGAATATCAACAGTACAAAGAGCCTGGGGTGAAGGCAGTTTTACATCATGAGGAAGATCAGCAAGTGAAGGCAAGATTGAACAAGGGGTCAATTTGCAAATATTTTTCCCAAGCCTAGTGATCATCTATTGGTCAGACATTACCTCCTTCCTGGTCCACTGTCTCCCTTATCATAGTAATCCAATGAAAGAGAAGCTTTCCAGACTGAACCAGTTAAAAAACATGTTATATTTAAAGCAAAACAGCACCAATCCAAAAAACATCAGAGATCCCAAGCAGTTTGCTTGAGATGGAAGAGAAGCTTTTTTTAATGTTTATTTATTACTTTAGGTTATAGCTCCATCACAGTGTCCTCTTTCCACACCTTTCAGTCCCACCCTCCCACCCTCTACTCCCTATACCTGCCATCCCACTCCGCCATATAGTACAGGATAACTATACTACAACCAATGCACCAAAGGGAACAGGAACACAGACTTTGTTACCTGTCAATGAAACACTTTGCCCTAGTAGTGCTGCCTTTTAGGTCCCAGTGTATGAGGAAGCTCTTGGCCCTCATATGACTGCTGAATGGGTACGGAAGACTGATATGTAGGGAGGAGAGGGTTTTTTTGTTTTTGTTTTTGTTTTGTTTTTAGGTGACTCAGAAATTACAATTCAGCGGTTTTTCCAGAGCACCTAAAATCACTTTGTTTCAAATGTTTATCTTTCTTTAGTATTGGCAAATTTGTTAAGATAATATATACACCTTGTTACATTGTAGACAAAGTAGTAACTGTTCTGTAATCATTTTATCTTTCCCTTATAATCCTTTAATATCTCTAAAACTCACTAACAGATAATTTATGAGGAATGCCTTGATCAAATTATGTGTATCTAATCTTATTCTTCTTCAAAAGAAGGTAATATCCTAATGAGAACACTCACACATCATTTCACACTGGTAAACTGACTTCATAAGGACACATCTCTGGACACTAAATTTGATCTAGAAGAAATGGTAAATCAATGATAATTTTGTGTCAAGTTTTTTCTTTGTAAAATAAGAGCTTTATACAAAATTATTTCTGATCTCTGTCAATGCTCTACCAATTATGGAAGAACTCTATAAAGAGAGTAGGTGAATCAAATTGTTTTTAAGTTTTCTCATTTGTTATGCTCTGTTTAAGTAATCATGATATATTTTGGAATAGACAATTATTGCTAAAAAGATAGTCATGATTTTTAAAGTCACAGAAATGTGATTGGTGATGATCATGAAATTATTATGTACAGACAAAAACATAATGATGATAAAGATTCTTACTTTAAGTTTGCTTATATAAAATGATATATATATGTTTAAAACTATTTGACTTTTTTGCTGTTATATATCTATTTGCCTCCAAATTATATATATATATATATATATATATATATATAGTATAAATACAGTATGTATATATATATGCTGTAACCTTCCTCTGAAACAATTATATAGTTTCTGTTAAAAATTTGCCACCTATAATCCTCTTGCTTCTCATATTTCTTACTCACACAGACTTAAATATAGACATTTAAATCCCAAAGAATACTTTGCCATACTTTGTTGAACTATCTGACAAAGTTATGTTCTAGGTTAAATCCAGCTGTTTGTCTAATTCTTAAGAGTATCATGCAATTGAATTTGCCTAAAAAAGACATGCCAAATGTTCCATTCTTTAGTGAGGATATAATTTATACCAAGGTACATATTAATGAATATAACTGTGAAATATAACTTAATCAATATTTAATTCATTTGTTAAACTTAAGATGCCACAAAATATAAACTCCTTCAGTTCTCTCAAACATTTCCCTAACTCTTCCGCAGGACTCTCTGAGTTTCGTCTAAATTCTGAATGTGAGTTTCTGCATCTGTTTCCATTATCTGCTGAATAAAATCTCTCAGATGACAATTATATTAAGTTCCTATCCAGTCGCCTATCTCCATTCATTTTCTATGTCTGTTTTATTTCCCCTATTTAGAGGGATTCAAACATCATCCTTTGAGTCCTTCTTGTTACTTAGTTTCTTTGAGTCTATTTATTGGTTATTCTGTACATAATGTCTAATATCAGCTTATGAGTGAGTACACACTGTCTTTCTGGATCTGTGTTACCTCATTCAGGATGATCTTTTCTGCTTCTAACCACAGCCTGAAATTTTCAGGATGTTCTTGTTTCTAATGGGTGGTTAGTATTCTATTGTTATATCATACCATAATATCTTTATCCATTCCTTGGTTGAGGAACATCTAGGTTGTTTCCAGTTTCTGGTTATTATGAATAAAGCTACTATGAACATAGTGGAGGAATGTCCTTGTGGTTTGGTGAAACATATTTTGGGTATATGCCCAGGAGTGGTATAGCTGGGTCTTGATGTAGAGCTATTTCCAATTTTCTGCGAAAGCATTATATTGATTTCCAAAGTGGTTCTACAAGATGGCACTCTCACCAGTAATGGAGGAGAGTTCATCTTTCTCCACATCCTCACCAACATGTGCAATCACTTGAGTTTTTGATCTTGGCCATTCTGACAGTACCACAAGTAGACTTAAATAGTCAATTAAGTCAAGTAGTAGTGTCTCATAGAGACTGAACCACCAATCAAAGAACTTGCATGGACTGGTCGTAGGCCCACTACACATATGAAGCTGACAGGCTGCTTCATCCTCAAGTGGATCACCTAAGAATTGGAGCAAGGAGTACCTCAGATTTGGTCTCTGTTGTCTCCCTCTGGACCTGATTTTCTAAGCAGAGCTGCCTTGTCTTGCCTCAGTGGAAGAGGAGGCACTTACGCTTGGTGCATTTTGATGTACCAGAGAGGTTTGGTAACAGATGGGGTGGTATAGGGGAAGTGGGTGGGAGGGTAGGACTGGGGGAAGAGTGAGGGGGGTTATGATTGGAATGTAAAATAAACGAATAAAATTTTAAAATATATAAATATTCTCTATCATTACTACTTGTTGAACGTCCTTTCATATCCATTTCTCAATCTAATTGTACAGTAATGAGTTCCTCTCTTTTTTTGAAAATAGCTTTCATATTTTTTGGAGAACTTCATACTTGGACACCAAATGTGGCCTCCTACCAAGTCCACTGTGTCTCTGTGCCCATGTTCATCATCTCTTTTTTATTATTGTTACATTTCTATACACTGCATATAAGTGTGAGTATGTATATGTACTTAGTCTTATGTATATAGACTACTCAGTACATTTATCTTGCTTGTATCTATATGTGTACAGGGCCACTTGGAATTGCACAGACTATTTTAGGATTTCACAGCCTATTTGGAGCTCATGGCTGGACGAAACTCTTTTTTTTTTTTTTTTTTTTACTTTATTTTTTATTTCTTCAAGTTACATCTCAATTGAAATCCCCTCCCTACCCCGCCTCCAGTCCCACCCTCCCACCCTCTTCCACCTCAACCCACCCATCACCTTCCTTTTTTTTTTTTAAGTTTAAGATATATCTTTTCCCCCCAACAGCTCCCCCTTTCAGTCCAACAAATGGCTCTTACTCTTATAATAATCAATACAATACAAAACAACAGAGGTAATTAGGCCAAAATTATGAGAGTTATATGGCTTGCATACAATCCCAATGTCCAGTCTATATGTATTTGGCACCTGACTTCAACATTCTACTGTCGATCTATCTCCATGAGTTTAAAGTTCTATATCCAACTCAACTTTCAACACAATTTAAAAAGCATCTTCTTAGAACACCCTCTTGATTCCCAAACAACTCAAAATTTAACTATGAGACTCTAGCTATCTATTCTTCAACCACCTCAGAGACCTGAGAGGGACAAATATATCTGATTATATAGGAAGTGCAGGGCCTGCAGCTTCCCAAACTAAGAAATGACATACCAGTGGCTGCCTGGACAGCTCCCATTTTCTCTCCATACATTACAGCATCAATCTTCAGTCATTTGACCCCATTTCTCTGACGGACATTGATTGTAGAGCAGGGGTTATGAAGGACTCGCCTACCCTGTCTTGGCAGAGCTAGGCTGTCGACTTACCTGCTTCCAAGTTTTGTCCTTTTTGGACAGCAGTCTGTCTACAGAAACTCTTTTTTCTATCGTAACAGATATTATTAATTATTCAGCAATCAATAAATCCATTTGATTAGTGTATTTTTCACTGTATCACTTAATCAATCTTCATGTTGCAAATATTGTCACTTGAATTATTTAACATTTTTAATTTTACAGCCACCTACAGCAATCACAACACACTCATGTAATATGCTATTCTTTTGTTAAATACCTTTTTATACCTTCTTCTATTTAGTGCTATGTCCTTACCAAAACTCAGTAGACTACTCTATTTAACAGAATTCATATCTCATTGCTTCTCTATTTTTTTTCAAAATTTCAAGTGGACTCTAACATTTTTTTTGTAACAGGCTAACAGACTTGAGTTTTTGTCCTATAAATGTATGCACGTACAATTCTTCTACAGATCATCATATGCCTCACCAATTATTTATTTTTCTTAAATATTTCTCAAACCATTATGTTCCTATTAGATGTTACAAAAACTTCAATGTACCAGTCTAAATAATCTTTTCCCTCATATCACTCATATCACTCTACAAGTTAGAATCATCTCACATACTATATATTTCATTAATGCACCATATGTTGCTTCATGCCTTCATTAGGATGTAAATGTCAGGAAACTAAAGATGCTTACTTATAATGCTTAATGTCTATTAGCTGTGTTTATTTCAAGAGTATTGTGCTGGTTTCTAGAAGTGCAATTAGAGAATATATTCTAGAACTCAGTTAAAGAATGCATTATAGGTAAAAGAATATCTCATGATACTGTTGTCTCTTGGACATGTACAGTAATTTATAAATTAGTAAAATTATCAAGAAGTTCAATTAGAGAATACCCTTTGTATTAGACTATAATGTACCTGCAAATACATAGACTATGATATTTTGACATTTAATATTTTTAACATTATTCTTTAAATACAATTCATTAAACTAGATTTTGTGTTATGAATCTGTAAATCAAGCACTGTGTAGACTGAGAAGGAAAGGCATTTATGAATATGTAAAAACGTTACTGATTAACAGTAAAACTAAAACATCTGAAAATCCTTTCTGAGCCTTTGGGTAGGAAAACTTTTCAAAACAAAATCAATAATCAATGTGCCTGGATTTAAATGTTCATTAGCTCATACACAGACCTGAGCAGTTTGGCATAAAACTCAAGTTGTTAGGCAAAAATTAAGAAGGATTGTATATGTGAGTGGGATGCTTATAATAGAGTCATATACAGATAATCTCCATACAAAGGTTAGGTAAGAAAGAGATATTTTAGTGCGTGCCTTATAAGGTTATTAGTTACAACTATAGTAGAACAATAAAGAGCAGCAGTTAGTCAGAAGTAATCAGGGATTAGTATTTTCAAAATACAAATATATGCTGTATATATGTGAATATATTCATGTGCATGAATTCACATGTGTAAAAGTATATTTGGAAGCAAGATATCAACATTAGGTGTTATTCACAGTCATATCACAGATTATTTTCTGAGATGGGCTCTCTCATTGAGTCTGAAGTTCACCAATTTGGCTTAACTTGTTGACCAGTATGATCAGAGGATCCAACTTTGTTGATCATTCCAGTTCTGAGGTACTGGGATGTATTGTACTTGACTTTTTACATATGTAATTGGTATTGATACAGGTACCCTTGTTTATGCTTCACCATCTGAATCATCTTACAAGTCCTCAAATAACTTTAAGGCTATTATTATTACCTAGTGTTTGGAACAATCATATTAAAGATGGTGTGAAATTGATCGAATTATCAGTTGTCAAGTCACCTGTCACTATTGACCTGTCAGAGTCATGAGCTAAATTTAGCACTGAACATGCTACAATAATCTGTAATTAATATTTTATTGGTTCTACTTTATTATTGGAGTCAGAAGAGGGCAGACAATTCACTAAGAACAAGCAACAACTTCAGTATTTTTAAAGTACACTAAAGCTCCTCAATGACTACTGGAACACTACTAAGTATTCTTTACAATAGATATCACAATAAGTCTGAAAAAAATGTACCAAGAAGTTAAAGAAGGCAATGTAGGAGAGAAGGGATACAATAAATTAATATGACAAAGTATGTCTTCTTCAAAATCTCTCTTCGAACAATCCATTTGATGCAGAAAACACTCAGCAATATTGTATCTGTTCCACTTGATATTTTCTTTTAATGGTTAAGAACCTTATGACTACTTAATGCATATTTACTTTAACATCAGAAACAATTATGAAATGGAAATGTTACAATGAAAGACAATATTCAGCTTTCAATATAATTAACTCATTGAAATGCATAAACTATCTGGCCAGAAAGATAGGTTATAATTGTTACATAAACATAATAATAACATGAAATGTAGGATCCCTATACCATGGCTAACATTATGTTATCAGTATAATAAGTAAGATATTTCTTGCATATAAGAAAAATCTATAACATGGAATATATGTAAATTTGTTAGTTTAGTATTCTATGAGAATAATAAATCACTGTAAAATATATTAACTTGTAAGAGTTTAGGAAATATGATCCCAAAATAGAATCTTGATTATACCCCATCTGTGATCAGCAGTAAGACATTTTCTACAATTAAATTGAAATCAGATAGACATTTATTGATTTTGTCACACATGCCAAGCACTGTGTTAATGGACATGGTTGCACTTGTTTGTAATGTAGGTAAGCCTCTTAATTATACAATAGAAAATAATGAAATTGTGCCTTAATTTGAGAAGTAGGTGACAGGTTAATGGCAGTCGCACATAAATATGAGTAAATACATATTAAACCCAGATTTGGGGAGAAATACTAGACACAAGTCCGTAAAATTTAAGGGATGATTAGATGGCTGTCTCTTTAAAATTTAAAATTAAATGACAGAAAATTTAAATAGCATAAACTACAGAGAGGAAATGTAAAAGATCAGGGTGTTTTCAGATCTTCTAACACAGCAAGGAAAAGGGAATGATAGCTATGTGTTCATACACATAGAAAACAAAAGCAAAATAAAATGTCAGTTTTAACTCATCATGAACTCCACATTCAGAAGCACAACCAGCTCAACAACTAATGGAAAACTAATCCAATCTGTGAAAATCAATAATGCGGATAAATGACCAAGAAGAGCTCACCAGTTGAGCCCATTAGATTTATAACAATTGCTTATGCATATCATATCTTCTTTTACAGGTGTTCAATATTGTTTCTCTTTCCAGTCCCCATGATACCATTTCCCCTACTTTATTGTTAATTGCTTTGATTTCCTGCCATTAAACAGATCAACTGTTTTGTTCCTGTATATATTCTACTCGTAAATATTTCATTATTGGGTTATGTTTTATATATTCTTTTAATTTGAAAACACCAAAGGGAACTTGGACATAGACTTCTTATTTTTAATTTTTATTTTTTATTTATTTTTTTATATATTAGTTATATTTTTTCTATTTTTCAGTCTTTTATCTATTGAATGCTTATTGATTTGTTTGTTTATTAGTTCTCTCTCCCAGGCAATGAGACACTTTTCACTGATGGTACTGCTTCATAGATCCCCAATGAATGAAGAGGCTCTTGGCCCTCATACGACCTCTCAACTGAGATGAGGGACTGTTATATAAGGACACCCCATCCCAGAGAAAAGGCATGGAAGGGTTAGGAGGTAAAGAAAAAAATGAAATGTGATGTTTCAGCCTTTTACTACTAACTGTCATGAACTGATTAGGATAATTAAGAAATGAAAAGTAATAGTTATGCAAGCTGGTTACTTTGTTAGGTACTATGACAGCCTATTATAGTTATTTTCTAAGCTAATCAGAAATAAAGCTGCTAAGAGACAAGCAACATCTGCTTACCCTAATATAAGAGATAGATAGAGCCTCTTCAAAAACCTCAAGAGATCTGCAGAATATGGCATTCAAAGATGTTTTCGTAACTTTATATTTTTTTATATCAAGACATATCAACTCCTGACAGCACCCCCTATTCTCCTCCAAGTAGAAGATGAGCATCGAAGAATCTCCAGTGGGAGATGATTGAATTAGTCGCAAGCCTATCTCTTGGTAGGAAAAGCCCCTTGCTCCTATTGTAGACAGAATGCTGTTCAAAAAGGAGAAAACTCAGAAGCAGGTAAGTCGACAGCCTAGCTCTGCCAAGACAGGGTAGGTAAGTCCTTCATAACCCCTGCTCTACAATCAATGTGTGTCAGAGAAGCGGGGCCAAACGACTGAAGAGCGATGCTGTAATGTATGGAGAGAAAATGGGAACTGTCCAGGAAGCCACTGGTATGTCATTTCTTAGTTTGTGAAGCTGCAGACCCTGTACTTCCTATAAAATCAGATATATTTTTCCCTCTCAGGTCTCTGAGGTGGTTGAAGAACAGATAGATAAAGTCTTATAATTAAATTTTGAGTTGTTTAGGAGTCAAGAGAGTGTTATACATCTAAGAAGATACTTTTAAAATTGTGTTGCAATTAGTATGAATGTTGAGTCAGATATAGAACTTTAAACTCATGGAGATGTTTAGATAGTAGAATGTTAAAGTCAGGTACCAAATACATATGGACTGGTCATTGGGAATGTACGTTAAGCCATATAACCCTCATAATTGTGGCCTAATTACCTCTGTTGTACTGAATTGTATTTATTATTATAAGAGAAAGAGCCATTTGTTGGACTGAAAGGAGAAACTGTAGGGGGAAATAAGATGTACCTTAAACTTAAAAGAAAAAAAAAGGGAAGAGGATGGGGGCTTGAGGGTGGGAGGGTGGGACTGGAGGGGGAATAGGGAGGGGACTGTGATGGAGATGTAACTTGAAGAAATAAAAAATAAAGGAAAAAAAAAGAACTTCAGTTTGGGTCACTAGAGAAAAAAAAAAAAGAAAGATAACAGTATCCAACAGTTTTTCTTGGTAATTGTGGACAATAAAGCACATCAGGGTATTTCTGGAAAAAAAAAAAAGAATCCTATGCCTCATAATTCCTACTTTATAATCAATTTCTGTCAGAGAAACGGGGCCAAATGGCTGAAGATTGATGCTCTAATGTATGGAGAGAAATTGAGAACTGGCCAGGCAGCCACTGGTATGTCATTTCTTAGTTTTGGAAGCTGCTGGCCTTGTACTTCCTGTATAATCAGATATATTTATCCCTCTCAGGTCTCTGATGTGGCTGAAGAATAGATAGCTAGAGTCTCATAGTTAAATTTTGAGTTGTTTAGGAATCAAGAGGGTGTTCTCGATCTAAGAAGATGTTTTTAAAATTGTGATGCAAGTTAGTATGAAAGCTGAGTTAGATATAGAACTTTAAACTCATGGAGATGGTTAGATAGTAGAATGTTAAAGTCTGGTACCAAATACGTATGGACTGGACATTGGGAATATATGCTAAGCCTTATAACTCTCATAATTGTGGCCTATTTATTTCTGTTGTTTTGTATTGTATTTGTTGTTATAAGACAAAGAGCCATTTGTTGGACTGAAAGGGAGAGCTGTTGGGGGGAAAATATACCTTAAACTTAAAAAAAAGGAAGTGGATGGGGGGTTGAGGGGGAAGAGGGTGGGAGAGTGGGACCAGAGGGGAGAGTAGGGAGGGGATTTTGATTGAGATGTAATTTGAAGAAATAAAAATAAATTAATTAATTAAAAAAAGAGAAAATAGAGTGATAAGCATCATATTTCCCATTTATAATGAACACTCCATCATGCACTTGTTGTGTAAATCTTTCTTAAACTGACAGGCTTTTTGAGTTTTAGTAGTAAAATATTGGGAGACTTACATTATGTGTATTGTCTGTTTATGGGGACAATTTGGGTTTGCTGTGTTGACAATTTAATAACAGTATCTTTTGAACTGTTCAGTGCCCCAGTTCAAACACTCTTAGTACTCTCCAAATCAGAGAAAAAAAAATGGAGTAAGAATCATTTTTTTCTTGGTGAAGTTTCCATCTGCCCCATGTGCCTGTGTCAAACAAACTTTGTTACTCTTAACCTCCTCCGCTTTCGTGTTTTACGTTTTCAATAGTGATGTTTGAATAGATTATGCAGGTGGTATTTATATAAGGGTTGTATCATGCAAAGGAGGGCATCTGTAGCTATTTCTCATATGACCTGTCATGTAATCACCCTAATATGCCATTTAGAAAGTTTTGGATCCTCCATAGAATGACAATGAACAATTCAAGAGTGATGTGGTTTTTTTTTTTTGTTGTTGTTGTTGGTGGTGGTGGTTTTTTTTTTTTGTCTTTTTCAGATTCAAGAAAGCTGACCAAACTATTTCTAGAAGCAGTAAGTTGTTGTCTAATAGACAAATAGTATAAACACACAAACATAAACACATTTACACAGACATAAGCATCCACATACTCATACATGCACCCGAATGCATGCATAAATGAGAGAGTGCATTAGTAGTAAGAAAAGAGATGTTTTAATCACAAATTTATTCCTTTAAATTTAACTACTATTCACAAATATAAATGTGGTTACATTTTCAAATTGTAAAGAAATAAGATAAAATAAAAGCAGAATTTTGTGTGATGTAGTTGATGATTGTCAGTAACAACCTTCATATATACTAAATATATAAATAGATTGTGAGGAAAACTTAGTAAAGACAGATCAACAGAGGGAGTCTTTAAAAAGATAAGAAAACTATATTTTTAGAAAAATATAGGTGGAGAAAATAGCTAAGCAATAGGTCATTAGGAGTCATTTTATTGCTATGTTCATTTAACTGAATATTAGTAAGAGAAGAAGTGTCTCCTTGCAGTGGATGGTAACTAATATATGCACATATGCAGAGAGTGAGAAACTCTGGATCAGTCAGCTCTAAGTGGATTGCCTCTACCTCACCCTTTTCCTCAAAGCTCAGGGATGGGTGTGTATGAGAAGGCAGAAAGACTGTAAAAGGTCAATGTATCTCCAAAGAAATGATGTTTTCCTGACAGTACAGGGCTCATGCACATATAAACTCTCAGAGACTATGACAGCATGCACAATACCTATACGGGTTCAAACTACACAATAGCACAGCAGTGAGAGGTGGGCATGAAGTCCCAACCTAAGCAAGAAGTGAGAATTTTTATTTTCTTCAATATAGTGATGCTGGCCATATCCATGACACTCAGGGACAGGCCCCATTCTCAGGAGTAGTTGGCCAACACTGAATTGGGTTCCATGTTGTTTTATCTTTTTTGTTTCACTTTGATTCTTGTTTTCTTCTGTTTTGTTTTTAAGAAAGAAAATGGACACAAAATTGGTTGAGTACAGAAATTGAGGGGGAACTGAAGAAGTTATAGGGATAAAAATATGATAAAAAATATAAAGAATAAAATTCTCAATAAATACACATATTTGAAAATTAAAAAATAAAGTTTAAAGCTTAAAAGTACTTAATGGATAAAAAGTCATCCTAAGTTTTAACATTTTGTCTCATGTCTGAAGTTGAAAACATTGACAATGATTACTATTGTGACATTTCTTTAGATAGAACAGAAATTGATTATTGGTTTATCATAATGACAAATACATCTTAAAGGGAGAAACAGAAAATAAATCCAATATGCTTTGTACACTGAGTAAATTCTTTATTTTTCCATAAAAATGAAGTTCATAGAAATATGGATAAGCCCAGCTCTTTAAAATCTTCACTTTTCTGTCTTTGTTACTGTGATAAAAAAGTAACATTTTATAATAAAAGGTAAATATATAAACTGGTTGAACAGCCTTCCATGTTTTGACAGAGAAACAAAACATTTATTTATTCTATGTAGAAAAATAACATTAAGACGTTAAAAAAGAGTGATGGTGAAATAACTCTGTCTTTTATAGAACAGAGGAATTCACTGAAAGACCTTTTTAAGTAAACTGTTTTTTTAATTTAATGAATAAAATTTAAACTAATTGTTATTACACAATAAAGAAACATGTTTGGCAAGCATGTCTGTATATTTCCATAATCGTTTCACATGAAGATAAAAATGTATGTACATATATTCGTGTAAAGAATATTACAAATACACATTATATGGTGTTCGCCACAGTTTTGCTTTGTTTAGAGTAGTGTGTAAGTACCTTTACATAGCAGTGAATATTTATCTATGCTATACAGTTCAGCGATTTATTTATTTATTTTGGTTTTTCTGGACAGGGTTTCTCTGTGTAGCCCTTACTACCTGGGAACTCACTCTTTATACCAGGCTGGCCTTGAATTTACAGAGATCTGCCTGCCTCTGCCTTGAGATGCTGGGATTAAAGGCATGCACCACCATGCCTGGCCATTATTTATTTATTTTTATTTTATATAATTACATGCCTTTTGTATGGAAAGTGTGACATTTTATTTCTATTCTTATTTATTTTCTTAACATTTATTTTTTAAGTCAAATTACATCTAGATCACAGCTGCCTCCCTCTTCACCTCCCAGTCCCACTTTCCCACCCTCTTCCTACCTCCCTCCTATCCTTCTAATCAGGTGAGGGAGTACCCAACATATCAACCTGCCCCAGTTCACCAGACATATGAGAGCTAAGAACTTCTCTTACTATGGGACCTGACAGGGCAGCCCAGCTAGGGTAAAGCGGCATTTTAACATATATATACATTGCTGAATTTCTAACTTCAGGTAATTAATATTTACATTCCTTCATCTGGTTGTTGTTTTTAAGATGAGGTGAATACATTAAAAGATTATTGTTCAGATTGTACATATATAAGTTGAACTAATGGAACCCACTCCAAGTATTTGACTGTGTCCTCATTAATTACTTGATCAAGTCAAAAGCAGACTAAATATGTTTTTTGTTTGTTAAATATATTCATAATTATGTTATCCAAGAGAAATACTCTCCTTAAAGAATTTCTAGCCAGAAAGTTATGTTTTTGAGAAAGTGTTGCTTATCATTAGCTTTGGTACAAAATAAAAATTCCTTCAACTTTCAAAACCTAATTTTATATGTGAGAAATGAGATCCACATAATAAATATTCAATTAATGCAATTATAAAAATGAAACTAGTTTTCTAATTTCACCCCCCCCCCCAAGGAGACTTATTTCCTCCCCAAATCACCTGTAGACCATTGGAAAATGCATTAATTTCTTAGGAAGCAGCCATTTAAGTAATAGTGTGAAAATGTAAAGTTAAAGCATTTTGACTGTGGAAGCTTTATCATAGTAAAATGGTTTAATTTCCCTGAGCATAAAATATACCCTCCAAGGAGCATACCTATTAATGACATGCTATGATTAATTAATTGGTTCTGGGAACTATTATACCATATTAGTCACTTTCATATTAGTGTTCCTAAGAGTGGCAAATAAATAAGATAGTGATTTTGCTTCCTCGTGTCCAGTGGATTTCTTGCCAAGATATTCTGCTGATGTGAAATTTCTCTGCAGTTTTTCACTGTGTACTCTTTCAGCCAAGGAGTACAAGGATATTTGATAGAATTTCTAGGACAGGCTTCTGTTATTTCTGGAAAGATTTCTTCTCATACCAATTTGTGTGTGTGTGTGTGTGTGTGTGTGTGTGTGTGTGCTATATAGACACATTTCACTTGGAGGCACGACAATGGATTATAACAGAGTTACTATCTATGGCAGTACTGTGGTTGATGAGTTGCCAGATGGTTGACTTCCTTAATGCAAATTCCAACCCTGTGGTAATCTCTGCAGTTATGAATAATGTCTCTGTTTTGTTCTCCTTAGGTCACTGCTGTCAATTTAAAGATGTGTTTACAACTCACAGCACAATTTTACTTTTTTATTATTGCATCTGAAATGTGTATGATCTTTTCAATTATAGATGGACATTTATTTCTTTTTAAGTTAGAATTAGTGAGGCCTGCATTTGTTGATATACCATCATTGGACTTCACATATTAATGATTTGTGGGGACCTATGAGAATATTGACTACTCACTACTTATTTAAGTACTTACATGTAATGAAAATATTTCCTTAAATATAAAGACATAGCTTAATATCACATTAATAGATTTATATAAAAGTATTTAATTAAGGAAATGTGTTTAAGATGAATACATTTTAGAGACATTGCTTCAAAACATCCTATAATCATCTATTCATTAAATTATGCTCTGAATTTTTAGACATCAATTGTAATGATATTTTCATATATATATATATATAAAGTTATTTATTTACTCTACATCACAATCATAGATTTCCTTCCCTCCTCTCCTACCAGTTACTCCTTCCTTCCTGCCCTCCCCTCTCATCCAATCCTCTTCCACTTCTCCTCAGAAAGGCTGAGTCCTACATTGTTAACAATCAGCCTTGGCATATCAAGTTACAATAAGGTGAATGTTCTTCTATTGAAACTAGACAAGCTAGCTGTGCTATGTAAAAGAGATCCAAAGACAGGTAATGTAGTAAGAAATAGCCCCTGTCCCAACTTTAGGAGTCACACATGAAGACCCAGCTGCACAACTGTTACACATGTGCAGAGGGCATGTGTAGGTCCTAGGTCCATCCCATGCATGCTCTGGTTGCATGTCAGTGTCCATGAGCCCTGGTTAGTTAACTCTGTAGGTGTTCTTGCGGTGTCATTGATTCCTCTGTCTTCTTCAATTCTTCCTTCCACAGGATTCCCCAAGTTCTCTTAATGTTTGACTGTGGGTCTCTGGATTCAATCCAGTGGTTGCTGAGTGAAGCTCTCTTGGTATGGTTTTCAAGCTGGCCCAGTCATTGGTTCACCCCTCTTTCAAATTCTGCTCCATTTTTTACTTCTGCATATCTTATAGGCAGGACAAGTGTGGATCTAAAGTTTTGTGGGTGAGTTGATCCTCCAGTTCTTCCATTGGAAATCTTGCTTGGTTACAACAAATGGCCAATTCAGACTCCATATCCCCTTGCTCGGAGTTTTTACAAGGGTCACCCTCATAGATTCCTGAGAGTTTCCATTGTTCTAGGTTTCTAGCTCATCCCAGATGTACCCTCTCCATGCAGTTCTCTTCCAGTACTTTTTCCCTCTTGTCATCTCCTGTTCCCAACCCCATCTCCTGCACACCTGGTCCCCTCCTTCCATCCAGCCCAGATGTCTAATATATTTCCCGTTCACAGTGAGATTCAAGCCTCCCTCCCACTTGGGTCTTTCTTGTCACTTTGGTTATTTGGGTCTGTAGTTTGTAGCATGGTTACCCTATATTTTTATCATGATTTTATCATGGGATGTGGAATTTTGTCAGAAGGTTTTCAACATCTAATGAGAAGATCATGTGTTTGTTTGGGTTTTGTTTTGTTTTTGTTTTGTTTTTGATTTGTTTATATGGTGAATTACATTGATGGACTTCCTTATGTTGACTGATCCCTGTATTTCTGGGATGAAGCCTACTTGATCATTGTGGATGACATTTTTCATGTGTTTTTGGATTTCAGTTTGCTAGTATTTCATTGGGCATTTTTGCATCAATGTTCATAAGGGAGATTGGTCTGAAGTTCTCATTCTTGGTTGAGACTGTGTGGTTTAGGATTCAGGGAGACTGTGGCCTTAAAACTAATATGGTACTGTTCTATCTGTTTCTATTTTGTGGAATAATTTGAGGAATGCTGGTATTACCTCTTCTTTGAAAGTTTGGTAAAATTGTGTACTAAACTCATCTAACCCTGGGCTTTCTGTGTTAGGAAACATCTTTATTATGGGTTGTAGGTCTATTTAGATTGCTTGCTTGATCTTAGATTAGCTTTAGTAAGTGATATTTATCAAACAAATTGTCCATTTTGGGGGGGGTTATATTTCCCAATTTTGTGGCTTGCAGGTTATTGAAGTAAGACCTAAAAATTCTTTGGATTGCTCCAGTGTCTGATATTATATCCTGCTTTTAATTTCTGATTTTGTTAATTTGGATGTTCTCGCTCTGTGTTTTAGCTAGTATGGCTAATGGTTGTCTATCTTGTTGATTTTCTCAAAGAACCAACTCTTCGTTTCATTGATTCTTTGAAATGTTCTCTTTGTTTCTCCTTTACTGATTTCAGCCCTGAGTTTGAATATTTCCTGCCACCTACTCCTCTTGGGTGTGTTTGCTTCTTTTTGTTCAAGATCTTTCAGGTGTGCTGTTAAGTCACTAGTATGAGAGCTCACTTATTTTGTTATGAAGCCACTTACATATGAACTTTCCTCTCAGCATTGCTTTCATTGTGTCATATAAGTTGGGTATGTTGTGCACTCATTTTCATTGGATTCTAGAAAATCTTTAACTTATTTTTTCATTTCTTCCTTGACCCAGTGGTCAATAAGTAAAGAGTTGTTCAGTTTCATTACTTTGCAAGTTTTCTATTGTGTCTATTGTTGAAGTCTAGATTTAATCCATAGTGGTCTGATGAGATACCGGGGATTATTTCAGTTTTCTTGTATCTGCTCAGACTTGCTTTGTTACTGAGTATATGGTCAATTTTGGAAAAAAAATTCATAAAGTGCTGAGAAGAAGTTATGTTCTTTTGTATTTTGGTGTAATGGTCTGTAGATATCCATTAGGTCAATTTGAATTGTAATATGTTATTTCTATTATTTCTCTGTTTAGTTTCTGTTTGGATGATCTGTCCTTTGGTGAGAGTAGGATATTGAAGCCTCCTATGATTAATATTTGGGGTTCAATGTATGATTTATGATTTAGTAATATTTCTTTTACGAATGTCTTGTACTTGGGCACATATTTTCAGAACTGAGACATCATCTTAGTGGATGTTTCCTTTCATTAATATGAAATGTCTTTCTCCATTTCTTTTATTTAGTTTTGATTGAAAATATATTTTATTAGATATTAGAATGGCTGCTTCAGCTTTTTCCTTGTGTCTCTTTGCTTAGAAAGTATTTTTTCCATCTATGTATTCTTAGATAATGCCTATCTTTGATGTTGAGGTGTGTTTCTTATATTCTGCAGAATGTTGGATTCTG
>CAJQZJ010000209.1:1178332-1200058 GCA_907164525.1 Lophiomys imhausi
CCAGACTGACCTCCATAGTGGTTCCACAAGCCTGCACTCCCACCAGCAATGGAAGAGAGTTCCCTTTTCTCCACACCCTCGCCAGCATGTGCTGTCATATGAGCTTTTGATCTTAGCTATTCTGACAAGTGTGAGATGGAATCTCAGAGTCGTCTTGAATTGCATTTCTCTGATGATTAAGGATATTGAGCATTTCTTCAAGTGTCTCTCAGGCATTAGGGATTCCTACTGTGTGAATTCTCATATAGCTCTGTTTCCCGTTTCCTGATTGGATTATTTGGTTTCTTGGCATTTAATTTCTTGAGTTCTTTGTAAATTTTGGACATTAACCCTCTGTCAGATGTGGGGTTGGTGAAGATTTTTTCCCAATCTGTTTTGTTAGAATGACAGTGTCTTTTGCCTTACAAAGTCTTTTTAGTTTCATGAGGTCCCATTTATTGATTGTTAATCTTAGATCCTGAGGGGTTGGTGTTCTGTTCAGGAAGTTGTCACCTGTGCTGATGAGTTTGAGGGTTTTACCCACTTACTCTTCTAATAGATTTAGTGTGTCATGCCTTATGTTAAGGTCTTTCATACACTTGGACTTAAAATTTGTACAAGGTGATAAGTATTGGTCTAATTTCATTCAGTTACATGTCCACATCCAGTTGGACCAGCACCATTTGTTGAAGATGCTGTCCTTTTTCCATTGTACGGTTTTGGCTTCTTGTCAAAAATTAAGTGACCATAGGTGTGTGGGTTCATTTCTTGTCTTCAATTCGATTCCATGGTCTGCTTCTCTAACAGTACCATGCTGTTATTATTACTATTACTCTGTAGTACAGCTTGAAATATGAGATGGTGATACCTCCAGATGTTTTTTGGTTTTTTAGTAGAGGATTGATTTAGATATTTTTGTTTGTTTGTTTGTTTTGTTATTACATATAAAGTTGAGAATTGCTTTTTCCAGGTTCTATAAAAATATAGTGGTATTTTGATAGGAATTGCATTGAATTTGTATATTGCTTTCGGCAGGATGGCCATTTTTATTATAGTGATCCTACCTATTAATGAGCATGGGAGATTTTTCCATCATCTGATGGCCTCTTCAATGTCTTTCTTCAAGGACTTGGAAGTTCTTGTCGTATAGATCTTTCACTTCCTGGGTAGAGTTATCCCCAGGTATTTTATATTGATTGTGGCTATTGTGAAGGGTGTTTTTTTCCCTAATTTCTTTTTCAGCCCATTTATTTGTTTTATAAAAAAAGGCTTCTGAATTTTTTGAATTAATTTTGTATCCAACCACCTTGCTGAAGGTGTTTATCAGCTGCAAGAGTTCTCTGGTGGAATTTTTGGGGTCACTTACATATACTATGATATCTTCTGTAAATAGGGATAATTTCACTTCTTCATTTCCAATTTGTATCCCTTTGATCTCCTTTAGCATAGTCTTATTGGTGTAGCAAGAACTTCATGTACTATGTTAAAGAGATATGGTGAAAGTGGGCATACTTCTCTTGTCCCTGAATTTAGAGAAAATGCTTCAAGTTTCTCTCCATTTAATTTGATGTTTGCTACTGGCTTGCTGTATATCACCTTTATTATTTCTAGGTATTTTCTTTTGTGCTAGTTCTCTCCAGGACTTTTAGAATGAAGGGGTGTTGGATTTGTCAAATATTTTTTTCAGCATCTAGCAAGATGACCATTTTTTTCTTTCATCTTGTTTTTTTGTTTGTGTTTTTATTTTTTATTTTTTATATAATTTATTTTTTATTTCTTCAAGTTACATCTCAATCACAATCCCCTCCCTACTCCCCTCCCCATTCCCACCATTCCACCCTCTTCCCCCTCAACCCCCCATCCTCTACCCTTTCTTTTTTTAAGTTAAGGTATATCTTCCCCCCCCAACAGCTCCCCCTTTCAGTCCAACAAATGGTTCTTTCTCTTATAACAATAAATACAATACAAAACAACAGAAATAAATAGGCCACAATTATGAGAGTTAATGGCTTAGCATATATTCCCATTGTCCGGTCCCTATGTATTTGGTACCTGACTTTAACATTCTACTATCTAACCATCTCCATGAGTTTAAAGTTCTATATCTAACTCAACATTCATACTAACTTGCAACACAATTTTAAAAGAATCTTCCTAGATAAATAACACTCTCTTGACTCCTAAACAACTCAAAATTTAACTATGAGACTCTAGCTATCTATTCTTCAACCACCTCAGAGACCTGAGAGGGATAAATATATCTGATTATATAGGAAGTCCAGGCCTGCAGCTTCCAAAACTAAGAAATGACATACCAGTGGCTGCCTGGACAGTTCCCATTTTTCTCTCCATACATTACAGCATCAATCTTTAGCCATTTGGCCCCGTTTCTCTGACAGACATTGATTGTAGAGCAGGAATTATGAAGGATTTACCTACCCTGTCTTGGCAGAGCTAGGCTGTCGATTTACCTGCTTCCAAGTTTTGTCCTTTTTGGACAGCATTCTGTCTACAGTGGAAGCAAGGGGTTTTCTTGCCAAGAGATAGGGTTGCCACTAATTCAACCATCTCCTACTAGAGATTCTTCGATGCTCATCTTCTACTTGGAGTAAAATACAGGGTGCTGTCAGGTGCTGACATGTCTCGATATCAAAAAATCTTAAGTTCAGAAAACATCTTTGAATGCCATATTCTGCAGATCTCTTGAGGTTTTTGGAGATGCCCTATCTATCTCTTATATTAGGATAAGCAAATGTTGCTTGTCTTTAGCAACTTGATTTCTGATTAGCTTAGAAAATAACTGTGATAGACTGTCATAGTAACTAACAAAATGACATGCTTGCATGACTATTAGTTTTCATTTCTTTATTATCCTAAACAGTTTATGATGGTTGGTAGCAAAAGGCCAAAATTTCACATTTCATTTTTAAGCATTACTAGGTACAATACCTTTAAGAAGCATTACCCTTAATTTTGTATCAATATACAAAGATCAATACCAATGTGGCCAAATATAATCTTAATTTTGTATCAATATACAAAGATCAATACTGATGTAGTCCGATACAATCTTAATTTTGCGTTTATATACAATGATCAATATGAATTTAGCCAAATATAATATTAATTTTGTATTAATATACAAAGTTATAAGGGCATATTCAATAATCTGTCCTTTTTTCTTGATCTTTCCTATACTATGTCTATGTCCCATTTTTTCTCAAGTCTGTTCACTCCTACATAGGAGAGAAAGAAGGATACAGAAAAGAAAAACAGAGAAGTCTTTTTCTAACCTCCAAAACCCATTTAACAAGACCATTTAATAGCTTGTAGTCTCTTCCCCTAAATAACAAAATTTTCTATTATCCATCAAATAACCAAAGTGGGGGGAACACCCTCCCCAACGTAATTTAACTAATTTTTTTCTACATCTTTCATTGCCCTGTCTCTTTCCTGTTAATGTTGGGCTTTGTTGGCTTGGAGGTCTCTAATGATATTCTCCATTGCTTTTATTTGTAAAATTGAGGATTCTTTGTATTCTTTCAGTGTTTTCATTTCTTCTTTAATGGACTCCATCTTTTTCCTAAGTATAGATTTGTCATCATTTTCCTGTTTCAGCTGTGGTGGGATGTTCAGGGTTTGCTGTGTTAACCTCACTGAAGTTCCTTGGAGTCATATCTCCCTGATTTTTGTCAGTTTCATTCTTTCGTTGACCTTTACCCATCTAGTTGCCCTAATCTGAATGTTCCTGATATCTTCTGGACCTTTTCAGTAACACTGCTGGTCCTCTTTAGGGTGGTGGAGTGATTTTGTGAATATTGGGTGCTCAGGTAGCCGGGGAGTACCTCTATCTGGCAGTTGGGGTTACCTCCCAAGACCCTGCAGTAATCAGATCTGAGGGAGACTGTTCTGGTGCAGGAAGAGCAGCCCTCTGCCCTGTCTGAATGCAATGTTCTTCTAAGTAATTATATATCCAGTAGAGGGACCTTAATGTCCAACACCTTTCTGGGTAGGCCCAGATATGCTTGTTCCTCCCTGCCAGCCACTGTGTGGCTTTTGCCCACTTCTGCAGAAGGGCCGGCACTGGCCTCTGCTCTGGGTCCTGGGCCTGTGCCCCTCCACAGTGGCCTCTGCTCTGTACCCCGAGTCTGTGTCCCTCACCACTAACCTCTGCTTTGGGCCCCTAGACTGTGCCCCAAGCTGTTGACCTCTGCTTTGGGCCCTGAACCTGTGTCCCATTCCACTGACCTCTGCTTTGGGCCTGAGCCTGTCCACTCGCTGGGTTTTTGAGTGGCTCTTGCCCACTTCCGGAGCTTGCTCCTTGGCCTGGGTTCTGCAGCTCGCCTTGTCTGGCGTCCCTGCCATGCTGCTCCTCAAGGCCTGGGTTCTGTGCTGTGCTGCAAGCTGCACCATGCTGCCTGTGTCCATGTCGTACCGTGCCCAGCTGCTTGAGTTCCCAGACTGGGTTCTGCACTGTGCTGGGCCCCATGGCCAAGCCTAGCTGCACCGTGGTCCAACGCATGGGTTAGTCTGTTTACCTGAGTGTTTGAGGGTCCCACGAGGGACCCCCACTAGTCCCTGGATTCGCCTGGTATGACCCTGCGGATTCATGCTTCTCAGGATGTTGCTCAGCTTTTTTATATTTCTGAGAAGTTGTAGCTATTCCCCTGAGCTCAAAATTGTCCCTGCCGACTATCTCCATCTGGACACACAGCCAGATGTAGAAGAGAACTCATCTCAGTTCAGCTTCCTTCTTTGTAATATACTATTTTGTTCACTCTTTCTGTTTCCATGTACACATGTAGTAAGGCATGTAGAACATGAACATATGTATATATGTATACGTGTTAATGCCGATGTGTTACAAAGATATGACACTGGTAGTGTTGAAAGGATTATAAGGATGCCTGACACTGTCGTCTAACATACCATATTTCAAAGGACCTACACTGGAATGACCATATATTTAGACTGATGTTTCCAATGAATAAAAGACATAAAATTAGTTACCAAATATCTAATTAAATTGTCAATTTAATTAGACATTCTACTTGGATAAAATATTTTCCAAGCTTTAGATGAAATTGTACTATTTTATGTACGACAAAAATATTCTAAAAGACTTTCACATTAAAGACAAGGTAAAGTAAGATGTAATAATCATCATAATAATAATAATAACAATAAAAACACAAAGGGTAGAAAACAGGAAAACATATATATGTTTTGAGAATGTGGTAATGATACAACTATCTAAAATGCATGCCACCGAAGTTAAAGCAAATACCTTAGAAAATTAGACTGCTGTCTCATCAGGCTGAACTAATTCCTCTTCCAAAGCAAAATGTCATTTTCAAGGTAACTTTCTATCAGAGTTGCTATTATAAATATCCATAGAAACAGAGACTTATAAATTCATAAGTCCATCAAGGATGCTTTCTCCATAAATTAATGGGTCAAGGGTTGGGAAGAGCAAGAGAAAAAAATATATGTGAAAATATAAAACACTTCAAAAATCCACTACTGTTCTCTTGCTTTCTTTTATAGTCTTTATTAATTTTATGAAAACTTTATTATTCAGACAATAATTGTGAGGTGTTGGCATCTTGCATCTCTTTAACAATGCTTGCTGTTCCCAGTGTATGAGGAAGCTCTTGGCCCTCATGTGACTGCCGAACTGAGGTGGGGGACTGATATGAAGGGACACTCCACTCCAGACAATTGGGATGGAAGGGAAGGGGGTAGAGGGTCGGAGGGCAGGACTGGGAGGGGTGGAAAGAGGGCACTGTGATGGAGCTGTAACTTGAAGTAATAAATAAACATAATAAAAATAATAACAAAACCCCAATGCTTGCTGTGTGATGAGCGTACCTATAGTAAATGACTCTAAAGAGTGTTTTTTTTTAATTCACTAGTTTTAACAATAAGCCACAAAGTGAAATTATCACCTTATGATAAATTTGAAAGTGAATTACTCAAAATATTTTGAAATTACAGTTTTATAAAGAACTCTACAAAGCCTTCCACAATTAAATCAAAACCAATTATTTAGTTATGTTTGAAAAACAGTTAACTGAATGCATAGACAGGAAATGTATCCTGAAGGGGAAAAACAGTTTTGCCTAGAATAAGAAATACAATATCACATTTTCTTTTTAGATAGACTCCCTTTTCAAAAAATATATATATAACACTTTTAATTGAGTGTTTTTTTCCACTAACAAATTATAAGATGAGCTTAAACACTGCTAAATGAGGTACATGTACAACTAATGCAATACACAGTTTATGTAATGAGAATATTATTTTATTTTCACCCTGAGGCAAAATATTTTAATACCGTTAGAACAGCTAAATAATACAAAGATATGAAACAATAGAACCTACATATTATATTAAAATAAATAATATTTATAACATTTCCACTAGGATAAATGAATGTAATGAAATATTCTGGTAATTACTGATTACTGTATACCTGGTATTAATAAATATGATTAAGCAGAGTATATATACTAAAAGTAGGGCAGAAACTCAGTAAAAAGCTACAGTCAAAAAGTACTACAAATTTGTATGAAAAATTAGTGTGAACCTACAAAAATTTTTGAAAACACTAGTACATATCAAAGAAAATTAGCAAGTAGCTTACATGTGATGACATGAATGACATTCCATTAAATTTACAAGATATGTATTAATTTCCTGGTGTTACATACTATTTTTAAAGTTCATTTTATTCATAGTGTAAAATATTAAAAACTTACATTTACTAATTGGAAAGAAAAAGTGAAGGACATGTTATAGAAATTCCCTAATTAGACAAATGATTAGGACTAACTAACAATAATATAGTGCATGATATTTTAATCATTTTCCTCAATCAGTAATTTTATACAACTACAAAGAAATAAATTTCTGTTGCAATTTGCAATTAGTGGCTTATATAATCTGTTCTAAGAACTTGTTTCACTTAAATATAGGATTTTATGAGCATCAGTCCACATGATAGAATGATAATGAATTACTTCACTGGAAAGCAAATATGTTACATCATTATATCTCTGAAATTTATTGAAATAATGATAAAAGATATAATAATATACTGCCATAGTATAATTAAGAGTCAAGCAATACAAAATGATAATCTCTTATTTTTGAACAATTGTATACATAAAATAAGAATTTCACAGACATTTAGGACAAAACATAGCAGTGTGTTACAGCTTCATGGCTATGTGTCTGGCTTTCATAAAAGCAGAGGCATATTTAAACATACTCTTTTGTGATTATAGATATGTTGATAAAATGTCCTCTGTATGTTTCTGGACATTGTGTCTAATCCCCTTTCATTATGAAAGATAAATAAAAATGTAAATGATCACAAATATCTTCTTTGAAATTATTTAAAATAAAATTTATAAATTTTGCCTCATGAAAATAATTTTTTTGGAATTATTTGTTTCATTATTAATGTACTCTGGAATTTTCAGGTTAGAACTAAAGTGTGTTGACACCCTGGCTCCAATTGGCTTGTGTGTATGTGCTTGAATATAGCATAAACAACATATGTACACATAAAAATACATCCAAGTGTCCTTCATGCATATCTTTTGCTTATAATCTCTCTTCAAGCTTTATATTATAAACTCAGTGCCATTTATTTTAGCTCAATGATTAGAGAAGATGTGAGAACACAATTCACATGAAATGGACAGTCAAATGTGGCTTTCTTCCTAGCCATTTTAATATTTTTCCTGAAAATAATTGCACACTAATTATTCTCAAGAGAAAAATTTTTGGTGCCAGTTTGCAAACTGATTTATATTTGCTTGTATCCCAAGTAACACCATTTTGTGGTATTGGCAGACTCGAAAAATATATGTTTCACCCTTGTTTATATGACACAAATAAATCACATCAATAAAGCATTTTATTAACTCTTTAGAATATGTACAGTAGTCATTTGTTTTGTCAATAAATTGCTTATTTTTATTGGCCATGTCACTTTTAAACAGAGCACAAAATGCAACTATATAAGGGCCAGAAGCATAGAGGAAAGGCTTTTCCTGACAGGATATAAAATTAGAAAGATGAAAATGTGACAAGTAAAGTGAAAATTTAAAACTGGTTTCATGAACACTGTAATCAGCATAAAGCAAACAAACCACTGACTATTATTATTAGGTGAAATTCAGTCTTGTTCTTAAATGACAATGCCTAATTTTGTAAGCATCAATTTATATAATAATTTTATATGATTGGTATTTTACATGATATTTGAACAAATCTATTATCAATGTGGCCATTTATTACATGTTGTGAACTTTTATTCTTTGTCTCAAAGTTCAGTGGTTTTTTAAACTATGTTGCAATTCATTTCATTCACTACCTATTTAACTTGGAGATTGGAATTGAACTTTCTGTCTTCCAGTTTTTATATTTTAAAAGTAGCACTGTCTGAACATTTCTCTTATATCACTATTCTTGAAATTCTTAATCTTTTTTTCTCATTTTTTAAATCTTGTAATGCTAGGGATCATATTCAGTCTCCAGCATTATAAGCAAGTGTTCTATCAATAACCTATATTCTAATCTTATTCCCCTTACTTCTCTAAGATTTCTATTTTAAAACATATTATTAGGTTTATTTATTTGCTCATTTATTTATGTGAGTGTGTACACATTCTCTCTTTCAAAATTCATAACTCCTTCATTATTGCTACAAGCACATATATGTATATATATGTATATGTAAATATATTTGAAGTACAACCTGCTCAGTCTTTTTGTTATTTGTATGTATGGTTTTAACATCTTAATCATTTCGTATTAGACAAGCAATTGACGTATCCATTCCTAGTGAAGGCTCTTTCTCCAACTATCAACATTTCTTAGTTTCCTGTAGTCCTTTCTGTATGATTGGGGACTTATGCTTTTACCCCCATCTTCTTTAGCATGTTTATTACTGTTTTCTTTGTTCTACTCTCTACTCTAGAAGTAAATACTGTCAGCCAAGATGAGCAATTTTCCTTTAAATTGAATATTTCTTTTTATAAACAGACTTGCATGTATTTTATTTCGTTTTTAGGTATATAATTAATAATATGATTACTTTTAACTTTTTCAGACATCCTCATTGTTATTTAATCCTTCTCCCTCTTTCCTCTGTGATATTCAACAATCCACTTCCCAACTAGAGCCCCTCCCACTTTCCTTTATTTCTTAAATCAGACCACTTGTATACCAGGAGGGAATGTGGGGAAAAACAAATCTTCATTAAATATTGGAAGGATTGGTGCAAACACTATGCAAATAAGAGTGGAGAATTCTCAAAAACTAAGATGAAATCTACCATATGACCCAAGTATATCACACCTTGACATTACCACAAAAGGATATAGATATACTGCTCTATAGATATTTGATCAGTTCATTGTTGCTTTTGTCACAATAGCTAATAAATGAAAACAGCCTTAGTACCTTTCAACCATCAAATGGATAATGAAATTGTGGTACATATTCACTATAGAATACTATTCAGCTACAAGTGTTCAGGTATGAGTACATAACCTAGAGTAACTACAAAAACCATTAAAGTAAAAAGGTGTAGTTGAAGGAGTTGGGTTAGAAGAGGAGTATTAGAAATGGTTTATGTATTCTTATCATGGTGTATTCTTACCATCAATTATTATGGGTGTGCTTTCAAGTGCTAAATATTGAAAATAATTTTTAGTAGTAGTTCTCACTGAATTCAGTTAAAAGAGAAATAGTGTTTGATATAAACCATTTGACTATTTTATACCTATAGTAAATAATTGTGAAATTTGTCTACTCAGCATTGATTCAAAAGGCTGGCATATAAGATATCATTTAGAACTTATTATGAGGATAAAATAGTTCTATATATGTGATATCTTATAGTATAGCTATGTAGTGATCTGTTATGTATTCTAAATGTTAACTAACCTGCTCTCAGCTGGCTGTACACCAAGTAATATTATGATACCTTGTCTTCTATTCATTGTCTCTGATTTGTTGAACAAGTGCTGAGGCCTGAGATTGGGCAAAAAAAGAGGTAGGTGGGGCTAAGGTGTGCAGGATTTTGGAGCAGAGTGTTCAGGGGAAGGAAAAGAAGCCAAGGGAAGAAGAAGGAGACACGTAATGGGGTACATGGAAGATCACTCCATGTGGTCTGAAACAGCAGCTTAATGTGGAGAATAACAGTCCAAGGGGATGCATGTATATGTTATGGAGCTTTATTTGGGGAATAGAATCAGCTAGTTTAGATAGGTAAAGATTGCACAATACAGGGTAAGGCTTGTTAAAAGCCATCAGGTGTCTGTATGTGTTCACTTATAATAGAGGGTTAAATATTAACATAGCCAAACAATTAACTATAATATTAATAATGGTAAATAATTTAATTAATTATTTCTACAGCATTGTGTTTGAAAAGTTAGATGGAACCATGGGCATAAAGTGTTTTGAAATTACATGTAACAGTTACAAGTCTTAAGTTTGAAGAGACTCTAGACTTTCCCCACGTAACATAGAACACTTCAAAGTTCTTTTTTTATAAAGGTATAAAAGGAATGCATGCAGAAAATGCATCACATGCTGACAAAATATGTTTTCATTGTGTTAATTTTCTTCATGGCTAAGAATGGTACAATATATCATAAATCAAAATCAGCAACACCAGGTGTGGAAGAAACATGACCCAGGGAACCTGGAGTAGAACAGAAAACTCTGACTTGACATAAATAATTTTTAAAAATAAAGAATTGTGCACAAGTAATACTAAATCTTAGAGGGAAAAATTACAACAAAACATAGCATGAATACAGTGTCATAGCTTTCAGTTACAGTTAGAACCATTTCCTTCCACTCCAACCCACTGCTGCTGCCCTGAATGTCTCAATTAATATCAGCCCTTTGAGTCTAACATTCAGCACTGTAAAGAAGAAGATAAAGGACAGACATATAAAAGGAAGGGGAAATGACAGGTAAGAAGACAGGTTAAGACCAGATGTGCCTACACAGCTGTACAGCGAATTTGTTTCTAGAATATCACTCATGAGTGAGGGATGAAAATATATCAAATGATGAGAATATGTATCAAATAAATTTAACAATCTAAAACTATTACAACTTCAGTGGAAGCAAGAATGAGTTCTTATCAAAGTAAAGGGGGTTTAACTCTTGTAAGAGCTTTGGAAAGTAGGCTAAAAATTCTTACTGTTTATGTTTTCCAGTGCTCATGAGAAGCACAATGGGGGAAAGGGTAGGTGATGAGATACAGGGAGGGAGAATTAACTTCAAAGACATTTCGTTTAAAGTAACATGAAGGGACTGAAACAGTGGATTAGTTTTTAGAGCACTTTTGCTTTCTCAGAGGATCTGAGTTGTTTCCTAGCACAGACAGGCTGGGTCACAGTCTTTGGTAACCCAATTTCCAGGTGACTCATGTTTCCTTCTGTCCTCTGCCAGTGCTGTAAACATTTTGTGCAAGGACATATATTCAGACAAAACACTCACACATAAAACATAAAAATAAAAATTTAAAAAGAAAATGCCACATGGAAGCATTGCTGCAGAACTGTCCAAAAATATATACAGCACAAAATGATTTAAAACCAAATTACCCAGTAATAATATAACAGTGCCCCCACTACAAGACACATGAGAACAAAAGAAATCCTGGTGGCTGGAATTTTTTGTCATTTGGAGATATTGATAAATAAGTTCATTCAGATGACTAAACATTACACACTACTGTATGTATGTACAATGCCTTTGGTTACTCTCTAATTTTTTCCTTAAATATTTATTTATTACTTCAGGTTACATCTCCATCTCAATGTCCTCTTTCCACCCCACCAGTCCTTCCCTCCCACCCTCTACCCCCTATCCCTTCATTTCCACTCCTCTGGAGTGGAGTCTCTCTACATAAGTCCCCTGCCCCAGTTCAGGAGGCATATGAGGGACAAGACCCTCCTCATACACTGGGGGCCTACAAAGTAGCACCACTAGGGCAAAATGTCTCATTGATTGGAAACAAAGTCTATGTTCCTGTTCCCCTTGGTTCATTGGTTGTAATATAGTTATCCTGCACTATATGGCTAAAATCCGATTATAAGTGAATAGATGCCATGTGCATCCTTCTGAGTCTGGGTTAGCGCACTCAGGATGAGCTTCTCTAGTTCCATCCATTTGGCTACAAATTGCAGCATTTTGTTTCTGATGGCTGAGTAGTATTCCATTGTGTAGATGTACCACAGTATTTTTCTCCATTCCTCAGTTGAGGGACATCTGGGGTTGTTTCCAGGTTCTAGATATTACAAATAAGGATGCTATGAACATAGATGATGAATCTTCCTTGTGATTTGGTGAGGAATCATTTGGATATACACCCAGAAGTGGAATGGCTGGATCTTGAAGTAAAGTTATTTCAAGTTTTCTAAAATATCATCAGACTGATTTCCATAGTGGTTGCACAAGTTTGCAATCCCAACAGCAATGGAGGAGTTCAGGAAGTTGTCACCTTTGCCTAAGAGTTCGAGGCTTTTCCCTATTTTCTCTTCTAATAAATTTAGTTTCTGGCCTTATGTTAAGTCTTTGTTCCACTTGGACTTAAGTTTTGTGCAAGGTAATAAGTATGGGTCTAATTTTATTCTTTTACATGTTGACATCCAGTTGGAACAGTACCATTTGTTGAAGATGCTGTCCTTTTTCCATTGTATGGTTTTGGCTTCTTTGTCAAAAATTAAGTGACCATAGGTGTGTGGGTTCATTTCTGGGTCTTCAAATCAATTCCTTTGATCCACTGGTCTGTTTCTCTACCAGTACCAGGCTGCTTTTATTACTATTGCTCTCTAGTACAGCTGGAAACCTGGGATGGTGATACCTACCGATGTTTTTTTATTGTACAGGATTGAGTTAGCTATTCTGTATTTTTTGTTATTCTGTGTGATGTTGAGAATTGGTTTTTTCCAGGTCTATAAAGAATTGTGGTGGTATTTTAATAGGAATTGCATTGAATCTATGTATTGCTTTTGGACCAATGGTCATTTTTATTATGTTGATCCTACCTATGCAGGAGTTTGGGAGATCTTTCCATCTTCTGATGGCTTCTTCAAATTATTTCTTCAAGTACTTGAACTTCTTGTCATACACGTCTTTCACATGCTTTGCTAGAGGTTACCCCCAGGTATTTTATATTGTTTGTGGCTATTGTCAAGGGTGTGGTTTCACTAATTTCTTTCTTAGACCATTTATTTATTTATTTATTTATTTATTTATTTATTTATTCATTCATTCATTCATTCATTCATTCATTCATTTATTTATTGTATAAAGAAGGGCTCCTGATTTTTTTTTGAATTAATTTTGTATCCAGCCACATTACTGAAGGTGTTTGTCAGCTGTAAGAGTTCTCTGGTGGAATTTTTGAGGTCGCTTATGTATGCTATCATATCATATGCAAATAGGGATAATTTGACTTCTTCATTTCCAATTTGTATCCCATTGATCTTCTTTAGCTGTCTTATTCCTCTAGCAAGAACCTCAAGTACTATGTTGTAGAGATATGGCGAAAGTGATCATCCTTGGCTTGACCCTGAGTTTAGAGGAAATGCTTCTATTTTCTCTCCATTTAATTTGATTTTGACCACTGGCTTGATGAATATCGCCTTTATTATTTCTAGGTATGGTCCTTGTATGCCTGTCCTCTACAGGATTTTTAGCATGAAGGGGTGTTGGATTTTGTCAAATGCTTTTTCAGCATCTAGTGAGATGATCATGTGGTTTTTTTTCTTTCAGCTTGTTTATATGGTGAATTACGTTAATGGATTTTCGTGTGTTGAACCATCCTTACATTCCTGAGATGAAGCCTACTTGATCATGGTGTATGATACTTTTGATGTGTTCTTGGATTTGGTTTGCCAGTATTTTATTAAGTATTTTTGCATCTATATTCATGATGGAAATTGGTCTGAAGTTCTCTTTCTTTGTTGGGTATTTGTGTAATTTAGGAATCAGGGTGACTGTGGCCTCATTCTCGTAGAAGGAGTTTGGCAGTGGTCCTTCTGAATCTATTTTGTAGAAGAGTTTAAGAGTATTAGTATTAGCTCTTCTTTGAAGATATAGTAGAAATATGTGCTGAAACCATCTGGCCCTGGACTTTTTTTGGTTGGGCAAATTTTAATGTCTGTTTCTATTTCCTTGGGGGTTGTAGGGCTGTTTAATCTGTTAAGCTGATCTTGACTTAATATTGGTAGTTGTAATCTATCAAGGAAACTGTCCATTTTGAGTAGGTTTTCAAATTTGGTGGGGTATGGATTTTTAAAGTAGGACTTAAAGATTCTCTGGATTTGCTCAATGTCTGTTGTTATTTCTTCATTTCATTTCTGATTTTGTTGACTTGCATTTTTTCCCTCTGGCTTTTAATTAGTTTGGCTAAGGGTTAGCTATTTTGTTGATTTTCTCAAAGAACCAACTTTGGTTTCATTGATTCTTTCTATCATTCTTTTTGTTTCTAAGTTGTTGAATTCATCCCTAAGTTTGATGATTTCCTGTCTTCTGCTCCTCTTGGGAGTGTTTGCTTCTTTTTTTCCAGTTCTTCCAGTTCAGCTATTAATTCCCTCATATGAGCTACTACAATTTTCTTTTTGAAGGCACTTAGTGCTATGAACTTTACCTGTAGCCCTGCTTTCATTGTATCCCATAAGTTTGGGTGTGTTGTGCCATCATTGTTGTTGGATTTTAAGAAGTCTTTGATTTCCTTCTTTATTTCTTTCCTGACCCAGTAGTCATCCAGTAAAGAGTTGTTCAATTTCCATGAGTGTGTAGGCTCTCTGTTTTTTCTGTTGTTGTTGAAGTCCAGGTTCAATCCATGGTGGTCTCATAAGATACAAGGGGTTATTTCAATTTTCTTTTGTCTGTTGAAGCATGCTTTGTGTCTGACTATATGTTCAATTTTGGAGAAGGTTCTGTAGATATCTGTTAGGTCCATTTGTTTCATGACCTCTGTTAGACTCATTATTTCTCTGGTTTCTGTCTTGATGACATGTCCATTGTTGTGAGGGGAGTGTTGAAATATCCCACTACTAGTGTGTGGGGATCAATGTGTAGTTTAAGCTCTAGAAGAGTTTCTTTTACAAATGTAGGTGCCCTTGTATTTGGAGCATATATATTCAATATTGAGATGATATCTTGATGAATATTTTCTTTAATGAGTATGCACTGCCCTTCTCTATCTTTTTTGATTGATTTCAGTTGAAAGTCTATTTTGTTTGATATTAGGATGGCTACTCCAGCTTGCTTCCTGGGTCCATTTGCTTGGAAAACCTTTTACCTGCCCTTTGTTCTGAGGTATCATCTATCTTTGTTAGTGAGATGCATTTCTTATATGCAGCAAAATGATGTGTCTTTTTTATGGATCCATTCTGTAAGCCTATGCCTTTTTATTGGGGAGTTGAGTCGACTGATGTGGATGGATATTAATGAGAAAAGGTTGTTATTTCCTATTATTTTGGTGTAGGTGGTGATTATGTGTTTCTTTTGGTTTAACTGCAGTGGAGTTTTTTGCTTCCTCTGTTTTCTTGGGTATAGTTATCTTCCCTGGGTTGGAATTTTCCTTGTAAAATCTTCTGTAGGGCTGGATTTGTGGGCAGATACTATTTAAATTTGATTTTATCATGGAATATCTTGTTTTCTCCATCTATGTTGATAGAGCGTTTTGCTGGGTATAGTAGTCTAGCTGGGCACCCATGTTCTCTCAGGGCTTGTAGGACATCTGCCCAGGCTCTTCTGGCTTTTAAATATTCTGAGAAGAATTCAGGTGTAATTCTGATGGGTCTGCCATTATATGTTACTTGACCTTTTTCTCTTACAGCTTTTAATATTCTTTCTTTGTTCTGAACATTTGGAGTTTCAATTATTATGTGGCTAAAGGAGTTTCTTTTCTGATCTAATCTGTTTAGTGTTCTGTATGCCTCTTGGAATTTTATTGGCATCTCTCTCTCTTTAGGTTTGGATAGTTTTCTTCTATGATTTAGTTGAAGATGTTTCCTGGACCTTGTAGTCGGGAGTCTTCTCTTTCCTCTATGCCTATAACTGTTAGGTTCCATCTTTTTTTTTTTTTTTTGAGTCCTTTATTTATTGGATGTTATGGTGATAACTTTTTTAGATTTCTCATTTTCTTTTTTTTTTTTTTTTTTTTTTTTTTTTTTTACTGATTTCTTAAATCGAGTCTTCCATGCCTGAGATTCTATCTTCTATCTCTTGTATCCTATTTTTGATAGCTATGTCTGTATTTCCTGTTCTCTTCCCTTGATTCTCCATTTCCACTCTTATCTCTGATTGTATTTTCTTTATTGCTAACTTCCAATATCAAGTCTTGAATCATTGTTTTCATTTTATATGTTTCCTGTTCCAATTTGCTTGTGTTTGTCTGCAAATATTTCAAATCTTTTGAATCTTTCATTGCTTTGTCTCTTTCCTGTTCATGTTGGGCTTTGTTGGCTTGGAGGTCTCTAATGGTATTCTCCAATGTCTTTATTTGTAAAATTGAGGATTCTTTGTATTCTTTTAGTATTTATATTTCTTCTTGAAATGACTCCATCATTTTCCTAAGTATAGATTTGTCATAATTTTCATGTGTTCCAACTGTGGTGGGATATTCAGGGCTTGCTGTGTTAACCTTGATAAATTTCGTTGGAGTCATATTTCCCTGATTTTTGACAGTTTTGTTCTTTCGCTGACCTTTAGCCATCTGATTGCCCTAATCTGATTGTTCCTGATGTCTTCTTGGCCATTTCAGTGGCACTACAGGTCCTCTTTAGGGTGTTGTGGTAACCATGTGAATTTTCAGTGCTCAGGTAGGTGGGAGGTTCCTCTTTCTGGCAGTTGGTGCTACCTCCCAAGACCCTGCAGTAATCAGACCTGCGGAAGACTCTACTGGTGCAAGAAGAGCAGCCCTCTGCCCAGTCTGAGCGCAAAATTCTTCCAAGTGTTTGTATATCTAGTAGAGGGACCTTTCTGTCCAACACCTTTCTGGGTGAGCCTAGATATGCTTGTGCCTCCCTGACAGCCACTGTGTGGTTTTTGCCTGCTTCTGGGGCTGGTTCCATGCTGGCTTCTGCCCTGAGTCCAAGGACTGTGCCCTGCGGTAGTGGCCTCTGCTCTGTACCTCAGACCTCTGCCCCAAGGCACAGGTCTCTGCTTTGGATGTCTGTGTCTCTTGCCGCTAACCTCTGCTTTGGGCCCCAAGACTATGCCCCGAGCGGTTGACTTCTGCTTTACTCCCTTAGCTTGTCCACTCGCTGGGCTTTTGAGTGGCTCTGGACCACTTCCCGGGCTTGCTCCTCACCCTAGGTTCCATGCCATGCCAGGTACCGTTCCATGCTCCCTGCTGCTTGTATTTGCACACTGCTCCTTTCAGTCTGGGTTCTGTGCAGCACTGTCTAGGTCAAAGCTGCCAGGTACCGTTCCATGCTCCCTGCTGCTTGTATTTGCACACTGCTCCTTTCAGTCTGGGTTCTGTGCAGCACTGTCTGGGTCAAAGCTGCCTGGGTCTGTGCAGAACTATGCCCTGCAGAGCTGCTCTTAGCTGCCTGGAGTGTCTGAGGGTCCCACAAGAGATCCCCACTTGTCCCTGGGTTCGCAAGTTGTGACAATGCGGGTTCATGCTTCTCAGGATGTTGCTCAGCTTGTTTATATATCTGTGTTGTTGTAGCTATTTCCCCCTCCCCCCAGCTCAAAATGTGTCCCTGCTGACTGCCAACATCTTGGATCCTCTACTCTCTAAAATTTGATAAGACCCAGTTATTGGGTAAACTGTATTTTATAGTTTATGTAAATAAATTTAGCAGAGTGTGAAACTTGTCTCATAAGTTTAAAAACCATAAAAGCTGTGTGGAGAATAATCATTTTTTTACCTGGAACTCATATTCAAACATTTATTTAGAGAATATTTTCATTATGGTTCAGTATTCAAGTATTAGTAATGATTCGTTTTTAATTTGAAATTGCAGAAAAGAAAAAAAAATATCAACTTCTTTCAGTATAACAGGTATGTAGGGGGGCCACTATTCCACCAGAGCCTCCTGAATGCTTCTGTAATACGATGTCCAGGCAATCAACAGTACCTCATTCTCTTCACTCCTCACTTTTGTTTGCTGCAATCCCAATAGACTTTTGTATTTATATTAATTTTATACTCTCATGGCTGGAAAATGCAATAAGGTTGTTTTCACTGTGTCTCAAGTACTTTCTACCATCCATTCTCTTTTCTTTGTTACTTAATCTAAAATTTGATATTAGTTACAGCCATTCACTTCAATACCTTCAATGAATCCTTACTGCCAAGAAATATGTTAATTACCTACCTAAATCTTGATTCCAAAATATTAAAAATGTAGCGTCTTCTCAGGCTTATTGACCTTCCATAATTTTTCTATCCAGAACATGAACATCTGTGAAGACAGACAAGTAAAGTAAAGACAATATAAGAAAAATGTTCCAGGCATTTTTCACCCTTATCCTTTGTCACACCATTACCCTTTAATATGAAGCTGCTTAGCTTCCATATTTCCCAACTCTACATTCAACTCTGCTCTTCAAGCTCGAGCTAACGTAATCCTTGCTTATTCCCCAAACTCATTTGTAAGGACCCAAGGCAAAAAAAATGCTACTGTTTCTTCTCTAAATTCTTATGCAATTCAGCATCTGCTTACACTTATGAATGCATTATTCACTATGCCATAGAACCATGAATGTTATTGCACATGTTTAATTTATAGTTGGTTTTAGAGATATGTTTAGCACACTTGTTATAAGAGGAAAAGCACCAAACATAGCACATAAGCTTGATAAATGGAAATGCATTTTCCTTAAAAGGAAAATGTAGGAAAAATTAGGAAGATTATTTAGGAAGGAAAAATTAATTGGTGGTACCAAATAACTTAATTTTCTCATATATTGTGTTCTCATTATTCTATAATTTTTCCTCACTGATTTTATGATTTAGCAATTATGAAGAAGAGAAAATTTTGGTAAAATGCATGCAACCTTTTCAATGTTTCTTTTCAATATGTTTAAAATATCAAAAATATTAAAAGGCCCAAATTAAAAGCAAAAATACCAAAGTAGCATCCTTACTGTTACATGCCTCTCACTCTTTTTACTTTTCTTCAGTTTTGATATCTTCATCTGAATAATTATGAAAACTTACATATCAGTTGTAATTTTGCCATTGTTACTTTTCTGAACTCTTATCAACCTCTTGTTTTTATTCTAATATTTCTTTTAATTAAGCATAATTTAAATTTTCTATTAGGCATGGGTGGGTGGAATTCTATAATGATTTTAGTCACTGAGACACATGTTATCAATTAATAAGATTGGTGATCAATCAGGGCATCAGAAGAGTGATGAAGACCAAAATAATCTGTGCAATTTATGCCTTAGTCCTCTAATTAATATACTACTGGAACTTTACATGTTATTTAATTGAATTCAGTGTTAATCTATAATGACACCATGAATTTTTAATTGTAAAGACACTTAGTTTTCACACACTTTCCTCCTTTTATTCTATTTTAATCTTCAAGCTCTAGTCATTTTAAATATTTTTTCAAAAACTCATTCTTAAGCACTCCAGGTAAAAGTGTATTTCCTTCATATCATATCCATTCAGATACATAAAATCTTTATGTTGTGTGATAAACTCTAAAAGAACATATTAAGCCAGAAGAATATTTATTTCTTGCATCTTAAAGCCATATATAAGTTCTATTTCAGGCTTGACTTAGCACACAATCTCTACAGAAGTACATATAACTTGGGCAATACTCCACACATTTCCATTTTAAGATAACAAGCATAAGATAGCCACTTGCACTGGTTGGTCAATCACTTTCTAAATCTTGAATCAGTGGCTCGGCTATGGACATGACAAATATTTACTGACTTATGAGCTCCAGACAAGTCAAGTCATATGAGATAAACATTAACAGGAATGAAAGAATGAAAAAATTGACCATCCCAGAAAAAAGATAGTTCTCAGTTATTCATCACACAGTAGATAATCAATATGCAGGGCAAATGTCTATTTCTTATATGAGTTAAGTATCATGGGTTGATTGGCACTGATGTGTTTTACATATTTACTCTTAAATAAAAACATATGGTCTAATTTATATCTATATCTATGTATTGGACATCTTTGTTCAAATTCAACTCAGGTATACTGTTTTATACACCACACATTCATTCAGTAAAATGAAAAAGAACATGGCTTACAAAAGGTTAATGTACACAGGATTGCCTGTGTAGAGCCCACTAAACAGAAGAATTTGGACATGAGTGGAAAAGCTGAGTATATTTGTAAAGTGTCTATGTAACAGTACAGTATTCTAAGTATTTGAAAGTATTTAATCTAACTAGTATAGAGATTAGATTTGTTATATAGGTGACAAGTACCTGAGGCAGTGGTATTGGTAAAGCGAACTATGCTCAAGTTGCATATACAGTTAGGCTTGAATGCAGGTAAAGTACAATGGAGGTTGTGATAATGGCTCAGGAGCAAATGGCGTAAAAATATTTGCTGTTAAGCCTCACAATATGACTTTAATATTGGGGCCAACCTGAAAATTGTCTTCTGATATCCACATGTACATTTGGTGTTTGTATACACAAACATATGAGGAAGGGGGACAGAATGGAAGGTCATCATATGAAATAGGTAGTTGATATTCCTATGTATAAACTAGAGAAACACTGAATACTACTGAATCATACTGTGATTTGATGTATACCTTAGAACAATTTGACTCAGTTCAAAAATAGTAGTGAAGTAATTGGTGAACAGTAACATAACCTTCCCGTTGCCATCTCCAGAGTGCAAAAGAGCTGACATCTGGATCATGAGAGTGAGAGCTGTACCTTCCCCCCACTGCAGCACTCAGGAGAGCAGACCATGAGCAGCAAAGCACTTGGTGGTAGAGGGCCAGGTGAGCCAGCCCAAGGGTGTGACCACAGAATAGCTGGACCCACCACTCTTCTTCTATGAGGTGGAGTGGAAAAGGCCCTGCAACTTGCCTCTCACCACCTGTGTATTCAGGGGAGCTGACATGAGAGTTGATGAACTGACCCTCCCCCTAACTGGCAGTAGCACTCAGGAGACTGGATCCTGCACATCTCCTGGGCATTCCAATGAAGCTGGACTTTATGGCAAAGGCATGGATGATGAGCCATCCCTGAGGGTGTGAGAAAAGGAAAGCTGGCCCAGCCCACACCCTTGATTGCTGAAGCATTTGGGAAAGTGGATCCTGTGCCTCAACTGGGCACAGTTGAATTGGCTCTGGAGGCATTAGTGTGGATGAGCCAGCCCTGAGTTCATGAAAGCAGGAGAGCTGACCCCTCCTGCCTTTGGTTGCATTGGGTGAGATGGCTGGGACAGTGCTGGAGAGCTTGCACTGGTGGTGTGAGATCCAGTAGAGTGAACATTTCAGCTACCATCTGGGCTCAGATCCAGGGCTTTAAGCAGGCCCACCACAAGATTTACATCATCCGTGAACTTTTGGAACATGTGAAAGGCCAGTTCTGCTGACTCAAAACTGCAGGATCTCCATGACACAGTGCAGTAACAGGAAGGAGCCCAGATGAGGAACAAATATTGATGGTATGACAGAAGTCAAAAGCCTAGAGCTAGACCAATGACTCATTGCAAGGAGCATTTGCAAA
>CAJQZJ010000209.1:1200068-1227214 GCA_907164525.1 Lophiomys imhausi
ACTTCAAACAAACAAACAAACAAACACAGTAACATAATCCCAGGGCCAGGCTTTGGAGGCTCTGGACAGAACTGCAGCAGGGAGTTTATAGAGCAGCAATTGTAGTGTTTGGATAGAAAAGCCAAGATCATTTTCAAAAGATTTAAATTACGACAGCCTTCAATAGAGGGGAAAAAAAGGAGACAAGTCATTCAAATTTGTTTGACTTTAGAAATAACAATCAAATAATTTGCTTCTGTGACAAGGGACACAACACAGAACAGTTGAATAAATAGCCATGGGTAGAGCATTAGTTCAATTATACCTTATTCGGTGTTTGTTTCTATATTATACTCCAGTTTACTAAGAAAATCACTGCACACTGTTCAAACTTGAAGTAATTTATGCTGATTTGTGTTTCTATTGAATGATGATCCAAACAATTTGTTTTGAACATCTTACGTGATAGAGCTTTGCCTTTTTGATCTGATAATTTTACCAATGATTTATATAAAATATATGTTTGGCTGCTCACCCCTGTATAAATTTGGAACCCCCTCCCCCCATCTGTCCTCCTTGTCCCAAACCCATCTACTCCAGGAAGCCTCCAAACAAATGAAAGGCTCCAAGAGCCCAATTTCACATTCTTGTCAGCTGTTGCAACCTCCTCCCCCAAGCAGCCATCCACCCAAATATCTACCTAAGTGCTCAGCTCTTCACCATACTTGGGCACAAACCCAGCTCCTGGCTGACACATCATCACCCTTCACCTACAGACTATAAACCTTCCCTGCCCTAGTCCAGGCATGTGACTTCCTCAACCTGGTTCTTTAGGACTGATGAACTCACCTGGGAGCAGCACCTAATAAACCTGCATTTATCTGATTTTAATCTGGTCTGATCTGGTCTATAACTGGATCAACTGTAGACAGAAACTCATTAATATGGACATATGAAAACTTATTCTATACTACGAGCTGTAGGCCAGTATCACTTTTTATTAACATTTCTTTATGTTATGTTTAAAATAATTTGAACCTTGCCTGTTAGGTCATTTTTACATTGGACTTCTATTTCTTAGTAAATGTTCTGGTTATATTTGATATTAGTGCTTGTTTTGAAATAAGGGGGAAATATTCAATTACTTTGCAGTACAAGATATTTTAGGTTTGTTTTATACACTTTCTGTCCTATTCTCAGAATTATCTGCTTCTCCAAGAATCCTTGATTTTTATCATTGATAATGGTATCAAAATATCCAGGTCTAAGTGTGCAGCTCAGTGTTAAAGTGTGCAGCATAACTGACACCCAACCAAGTAACAATCAATCATTAATAAACGTCAATACCTGGTATCTAGTGTATTTATTGCAACTAATGTGCCAATTTGTTTTTTGGGATTGACATTAAACACATGTATGAATACACACCAATGAATCTATCTTCCATTTATACATGTTGCTTTATTTTATATAAGCAAATATATCTCTTTTCTGAACTAAAAGCACTGTAATAACATAGGATCCCTGGCTTTTATCTGATCTCAATCTCTTAAATTTCTGCAACAAAAAGAAAACTTGACTCTGACTCTATACCATACCTATCCCTACTTATTAATTCAATATACACAGATAGTAATAGCAAAGGAATTAAGCACTGCACATGCAGGGGAAAATTCCAGTAACAAGAACAAAGTACTTGCAATAAGCTTCCTCTTGACTTAGTCTTATAGACATCATTTATTCTCAACTTTTATTGGTTCACATGTTCCCTCCAGCCCCTTCAGTGACATGGATTCCTACTCCTATAACATCATGAGATAACTGTCATAATCTTTACTTTTATTGGGGCTCTCAATTGCCTAACTGATTTTATTTGAATATATTAAGGTCCACTCTTCATAAAAATTAATGAGTTTTGCAACTTCAAAATGTCATATGTTCTCCATTACAATGGTATACAAAATAATTTCACAGCTTTAAAATCGACCTGTTCTTCCCCTATTAGTCCTCTACTACTTTCTTGCAGATTCCTGGCAGCCAATGATCTTCATGTTGCCTTATAAGTTTACGTCTTTCATTAAGTTGGAGCTATCCTATATGCTGACTTTTCATATTGACATTTTTATGTGAGGCATACAAATTTGATTTTTTTTCCATAAATGCTCATTACTTCTCTGATTCTTTCTTTTTATCACTAAATAAAATTCATACAGATGTAATTGTTTACTTGCTCACATATAAAGATGATGTTACTTACAATTTCAAACAATACTGAATAAAACTATTTATTGCATCCTTGTGAATATTTTTGTTGGCTTCTTTTTACAGTGAAGGACTTCTGATACACTTTTTTTTTTTTTGCACAATTCTACAACTGCCTCAATAACTGAACAATTTACCATTCCTTCCTGATAGGATAAGAGCTTTTACTGCCATATATTCTAAATATTTTTAGTGGATTTCTGCCATTTATATAAGTCCATAGGTATATGTCATTTTTTAGATAACTCAATTTTTTAACTACTGAAAATTCAATGTTGTCAAATTCAGTACAAAGCAGTCAATTCTGAGATTACATGCATATCAGTAATTAAATAAACAATTACCAAGTTATATTTAAGTATTTAGGAATGTATATAGTATATTTAACAAAAACTAAAGTAAGGATTGCCATGAATTAGATAGTGAGCAACAGGCATCACTGGACATGTTGAAGAACTAAAGGAAATAGGAGAAATTATACAATTGTATTATATAGTCAAAAATATATTTTCAAAATAATTTAAAATGTTATAGTGCTGGACAGCCAAGTGGTATAACCATCAACAGTACTTGCTCCTCAAATCTTATGAACTCATTTCCACCCCTAGCACCCACAATGCAGAGAAAAATCACTGCTGAAAGATGTTTTCTGACCTCTATATGAACATGCAAACATCTTGTCATGTATTTATGTACTAATGCATATATAAACAACACACACATAGACACACATGAATACATGCACATGTATACACAGACATAATTAATACATACACTAAAAACCAATAAAGAAACTAATAATGATACATAAATTGTCATCACTCCTCAAATCACTATTTCATTTTCTTTTGGGAATTTTAGGGAGTGGTTCAATGTTTTGTTTTGTACTCACCTGACAAACCTTATAACCAGTAAAATCAGTTCATAACACCAAAATGCTGTCTTCAGGACATAAAACGAACATCACACTCATTAATAAAAGACATTTTCTGGGACATTGAACAGGTTGCAGCAAGCATTTCAGTTGAGTTGAGACATACTGGTGAAATTATGCATTGATACTTGAAGATAAGTAAGGTCTAAAAATGTCTAAATTCATGGAACATTCTACCATTGCAAACTTCTGTACATTTGTGAGAATAATTTGATATTCTTCTTTTCTATGCAGTTTTTAGACAACGAGAGAGCGTTACAATCATCTTCATGGTCTGTATAAAATTTTTAAGTTGACATTCATAGTAATCATCAATAAAAATTTTTTTTAAACACTGGGAAGTAATAGAAAGGATGAAAGATTACATTCTACCAAATGTTTCTTGAGGTGAATGTTGAAGAAAGTCTTTGGAAATATTAAATTTATAAAGTGATTAATGATGTAAATTTAAATTTGATAGCATATTCCCAATGTCAAAACATTTCAGGAAATGTTTCATAAATAGTGTGATTATTTCAAAACATGAAGTTAAAACACAGAAAGAGAGGCACTCATATAACTTTGTCAAAGATATTCTATTGAAAATAATCATTTATTATATTTAAAATATATTACTTACATATTTTTTATTATGTATTTATTGTAAATTTTGTTTTATGAGAAATGGTACCACTATGTAACTTTGGCAGATCTGGAATTCACTATGTAGACCACAGAAGCCTTGAACTCACAGAGATTCACCATCCTCAGACTCCTGAGTGATTGCATTAAAGGAGTGAGATACCATGCTTGGTTTTGGTACTTACATTTTAAAACAAATGAAAAAATAAAATAAATAATGCCTTATATAATAACAAATAAATATCCCAGTAAATTAATAAAGACAAAAGATTACTATGCAACAATTACAGTAAAGTCACTGAAATCCATTCAAATAGAATTTTAAAATTATGTTGCTTCATTTTTGAAGAAACCATTAAATATTACTCAAAAATAATTATAATTGGATGATGAAAGTATAGCTAAGCAACTTAGGAATAAAATGTATGAATAAAACAAATATTACATATTCCTTTTATTGAACTAAAAATTTTTCTTTAATTCTACATGCTAGGTCTATACTTTCACTTTAGTTTTATTTACTAATCTATTTTCTGTGAACATGTCTGTGTATGTGTTTATGTGCATATATCCACACATGGGGTTTCCTGTGAAACTCAGAAATCAACCTAAAGTATCTTTCTCCATTGTTTTTTGCTTTAACTTTTGAGTTAAGTTAAGACAGGGCCTTTCTCTTACACTGGAGCTCACCAGGCTGTTTATATTGAATGCTTGGTGAGCCCCCAGGATCCTGCTGTCTCATTTCTCCTGGTATTGGGAATACAATCCTACACTTCCATAGCTAGATGTTTTGCATGAGTGCTGACCAGTTCCTTAGACTTACATGACTAGCAATTTTATTAGTGAAACCATCATCCAATTCCCTGTATGTTGCCTATGTAACAGGAAAGAGAGGACCTGAGATCTTCTGCAAAGAAAATGTGCTTAGTATAATGACATTCCACATAAGCAACTAACTATATAGAGAGAAAACCATAGGAAGAGAGCCTACATCTTTTATGCTCATCTTTCTCTGATCCTCACATTTTACTTTATTTCACATCAATAACACACCACTTTATATTCTCTCCCTCATTCTCTCTCTTTATGTATGCATGTGTATGTATGTATCTGTCTCTCTTCTTCACCCTCCCTCTCACTCTCTCTCTATCTCTGTCTCTCTGTCTCTCTGTCTCTCTCTCTCTCTCTCTCTCTCTCTCTCTCTCTCCTCTCTCCTGACTTTTCTCTCATTCTCTGATCTAAAACAAGGAAATCTGAAGATGGCTACAGACAAACATAACTTATAAAGACAAAAGGATTAAATATCAGATGGCATCCTAATTGAGATTATGGGAAAAGTTATCAATGAGGTGATAATTAAGGGAACTAGAAGGAAGTCTGTTCATTAGTATGAAATTGTATCAAAATTAATTCAATAATGTCACCATATGCTAAAGTACTGCAAAATGCTTATTATAGTGTTATTTTGTAATTTGTGTTTATTTATTTATTTTGAATATATGAATGCTTTGCTTGCATATATGTATGTCCAGCGTATGTGTGCCTGGAGCCTACAGATATCAGAAGAGAGGATCAGGCCCCCTAAAGCTGGAATTATGGATGGTTGTGAGACTTGATTGATGTGTTTGTTTGGAATTGAACCCAGGTTCTCTGAAAGAACAATAAGTGCTGTTACACAATGAGTGTAAATTTGTATTTATATTCACTGTACTTTAAAATAAACCACTTGATGGTGGATCAAAGATGGTGGCAGCCTGAACAGATGCATTTTGAACATAGGGAAAAAAGCTTTAACACCAATAGTTATAAGATGCTGAGCAAAAATCTGAGAGGCACAAACCTGTTGGGTTTCACTTGGGGACCCAGGGACTAATAAAAGTCCCTGGGTGAGACTATTGGACACTCAGAAAAACCTACCAGCAGAAACCACAAAAGTCACAGAGGACAGGAAAGGAGAATCGTTTCCAGGAGAGGACCCTTGGGTACGAGCCACTCAAATACCCAGCGAGCAGCTCCTAACCACAGACATGGGTATTCACCAGCCTCCTGGGATCCCAGGTTCCACAAGGGCATTCCAACACTAAGGGGAAGATCATTGAAGCCACAGGAAGCCAAGCCACTGTGGCCGCTAACCACCACACATTCTCAGCTGCAGGACAATAGCCGGACCACAGTGATCTATCTCCAGTAGAACAGCAGTCTGAAAGACGCAAGCATATTTGGGCTTGCCCAGAAGGGTGTTGGACATCAGGCCCCTCCATTGGATTTACAATCACTCGGAAGAATACTGAAGATAGATAAACCAGCAGGAATCACTTCCTGTAGCAGACTACGGCTCCCTGCACCAGTGCAGAGTTCTGGTCCTTGGAGGGTGGATGGCCCCAATTGCCAGTATCCACAGGATAGCTCCAACACCCAGATCAAGACCAGCACACCCACAGGAATGGTGAGATCAGAGTGGGCTGGAAGGCAGGTGGTCAGGTTGGAAGATTGTTGGGAACTCCACTGAGTCTCAGCCTTGAACGGGTTGTGGTGTTAATATCGGACCCCTCAGCCAGTTCTGGCTCCTCCAGCCAGAAACCAGATCTTCAGCATCTATAGTTCCACCCCTGGATCAGTGAGTTCTTGGCCTGTGTGCACTACCTGAGTGACTCAGACTACAAGGGCTTTGTACCTAGGGTGGAGAGGCACAGAGGTGCCCTGGGGACCATCTACGAGGAGCTGCCTGAGGGGAACACGACTGCTGACCTAACCCTCAGACCAGACAAATTTGCAGCATGTGACTCTGAAGGCTGGAATAACACATCCAACCTTAAACCCAAAGATCCCAGTTGGGACACAACTGGAAGGGGTGAACCTCAGGGGACCACTGAAATACAGCCCCCAACACAAGACCACATCTAGCCTGTGTGAGTTACAGACCACCAAGACTATAGAGACTCTACACCAAAGTCCCATCCTTAGCATTTGGCCCAGAAGACACTAGGAACAATCAGCTAAGGACAACCAGAGGCATACAGAACTCCAAACAGATTAGACCAGAAAAGAAATTCCTCTCACCACAATCAGAAAAAGCAAATCTGATAAAAATCAGGGAAATACGACTCCAACAAATACAGCAATGTTAATACAGCAAACCCTGACCATCCCACCACACCTAAAACACACGAAAATGATGACAAATCTATAGTTAGGAAATTGAGAGAGTTCTTACAAGAAGAAATGACATCTCTGAAAGAATACAGAGAATTTCAGTTTTACAAATGAAAGCAATGGAGAACACCATTAGAGAGCTGGAATCCAACTCAGCCACATATGAATGGAAAAGAGATAAGGCTATGAAAGATCTGAATGAATGGCAGACAAAGTCATCTAAATTGGAGCAGGAAATGTATAAAATGTCCAAAAGCTTTCAAGACTTGAAATTGGAAATGGAAGCAATAAAGAGATCACAAGAAGAAACAGTATAGGAGGTGAAAAAAACCAAGGGAAGAGAACAGGAACTACAGATATGAGTATAAAAAATAGGATACAAGAGATGGAAGACAGAATCTCAGGTGCGGAAATTTCAATTGAAGAAATCAGTATGTCAACCAAACAAAATGAGAAATTTTTAAAAGTTCTTACCCACAACATCCAGGAAATCAAGGACTCAATGAAAAGATGGAAACTGAGAATTATAGGCCTAGATGAAAGAGAAGACTCCCAACTCCAAGGTCCAGGAAACATCATCAACAAAATCATAGAAGAAAACTTCCCAAACCTAAAGAAAGAGATGTTGATAAAAATCCAAGAGGCTTACAGAGCACCAAACAGATTAGAACAGAAAAGAAACTCCTCTCGCCACATAATAATAGAAACCAAATGTACAGAACAAAGAAAGAATATTAAAAGCTGTAAGAGAAAAGGTCAAGTAACGTATACTGACAGACCCATCAAATTACACCTGATTTCTCCTCAGAAACTTTAAAAGCCAGAAGAGCCTGTGCAGACATCCCACATGCTCTAAGAGTACATAGGTGCTTGTCCAGACTACTATGTCCAGCAAAACTCTCTATCAACATAGATGGAGAAAACAAGATATTCCATGACAAAATCAAATTTAAACAGTATCTTCCCACAAATACAGCCCTACAGAAGATCCTAGAAGAAAAATTCCAACCCATAAAGATAACTATACCCAAGAAAACAGAGGAAGCAAAAAACTCCACTGCATCTAAATCAAAAGAAACACACAACTACCACCTACATCAAAATAACAAGAAATATTAACCTTTGGTTATTAATATCCATCAACATCAATGGACTCAACTTCCCAGTAAAAAGACACAGGCTTACAGAATGGATCCATAAACAACCCAACATTTTGCTGCATATAAGAAATACATCTTATTAACAAAGATAGATGCTACCTCAAAGTAAAGGGCTGGGAAAAGGTTTTCCAAGCAAATGGACCCAGGAATCAAGCTGGAGTAGCCATCCTAATATCAAATAAAATAGACTTTCCAACTGAAGTTAATCAAAAACGTTAGGGGAGGGCACAACATTCTTGTTAAAGGAAAAACCATCAAGATGACATCTCAATACTGAATATCTATGCCCCATATACAAGGGCACCCACATTTGTAAAAGAACCATTTCTGAAGCTTAAAACTCACATTGATCCCCACACATTAGTAGTGGGAGACTTCAACACCCCAATCACATCAATGGAAAGGTCATTGAGAGAGAAACCAAGCAGAGAAGTAATGAGCCTAACAGAAGTTATTAACCAAATGGACCTAACAGACATCTATAGAACATTTCACCCAAACACAAAAGGAACACCTTCTTTTCAGCACTGTATGGAACCTCCTCCAAAATTGACCATGTAGTTGGATGCAAAACAAGCCTCAACAGATACAAGAAAAATGAAATAACCCCTTTCATCTTATCAGCTCACCATCTAATAAAGCTGGACTTCAATATCAACAGTAATAATAGAAAGCCTGCACATTCAAGGAAACTGAACAACTCTCTACTGAATGACCAGAGAGTCAGGGAAGAATTAAAGAAGGAAATCAAAAACATCTTAAAATCCAAGGACAATTAAGGCACAACACACCCAAACCTATAGGACACAATGAAAGCAGGGCTACAAGGAAAGTTCAGAGCACTAAGTGCCATCAAAAAGAAAATAGTGACAGCTCATGTTAGTGAATTAACAGCTGAATTGGAAGAACTAGAAAAAAAGAAGCAAAAACTCCCAAGAGGAAGAGAAGGCAGGAAATCATCAAACATAGGGCTGAAATAAACAACGTAGAAACAAAAAGAACTCTACAAAGAATCAATGAAACCAAGAGTTGGTTTTTGAGAAAATCAACAAAATAGACCAACCCTTAGCCAAATTAACTAAAAGGCAGAGGGTAAAAAACTCAACTCAACAAAATCAGAAATGAAAAGGGAGAAATAAGCCGGGCGGTGGTGGCGCACGCCTTTAATCCCAGCACTTGGGAGGCAGAGGCAGGCGGATCTTTGTGAGTTCGAGGCCAGCCTGGTCTACAAAGTGAGTCCAGGACAGCCAGAGATATTCAGAGAAACCCTGTCTCGAAAAACCAAAAAAAAAAAAAAAAAAAAAGAAAGAAAGAAAGAAAAGGGAGAAATAAAAACAGACATTGAAAAAATCCAGAAAATCTTTAGGTCCTACTTTAAAAATGTGTACTCCACCAAATTTTAAAACCTAAGGGAAATGGACAATTTTCTTGATAGATTCCACCTACCAAAGTTAAATCAAGATCAGGTTTATAGATTAAACAGCCCTATAACCCCTAAGGAAATAGAAATGGTCATTAAAAATCCCCCAACCAAAAAAAAGTCAAGGGCCAGATGGTTTCAGCACAGAATTCTACCTGATCTTCAAAGAAGAGGCAATACCAATACTCTTCAACCTCTTCCACAAAATAGAATCAGTTTGGCTAGATCAAAGTACAAAAGATCAGTTTGGCTAGATCAAAGTACAAATAAACCACAGATAACCATCAAGAAAAGCAAACATTTAAACCAAAGAACAAAAAAAAAAAAAACATACATACTATCTTGTTGAGCAGGATAGGCTGCTTCATTTGTGTTTGGTAGTTGCTCTTAGGCATTTCCTGTTAGTACTCTGTGGAAACTGAGTCAATGAGAGGCTCACTGTGGTTTGCTTCTTTCTTTCAAAACAATGACTTTTCCCTTTAAATCAGACATTTAGATCACTTGTATAGATCTGTGTACGATAATGAATTTTACTAAAATAGATTTTGTTTTTGGTTATACAATTTTGTTTTCCCATGTACTAAATTTATCTTTCAAAGATTTGATTGATCCAACATCTTTTAATATTTTCTTAATTTACAGTTATCATATGCTTCTTTTACTAGGGATTAGTTGGCTTTTATGGAATCATCCATATGTGACAGCTACCTATCTTTTTGTATAATCTGTGCACAATTCTTGCTGGAACTTTGTCCAGTTTTGTATGTTTTAGTGAGTGTCTTTGTTGCTCATCTTCTAAATACATTTATGGCTTGGAGTGTGGATATTTATTATGTGTCTAATAGATATACTGATGTTTTTATTTGCTTATCAATGTGCGTGTGTGTATGTGTGTGTGGTGTGTGTGTTTGTGTGTGTACGTGCATGTGTGTTTACAGTTACACATGTGAAGTACAGAGAACAAGTTTTAGGAGTTTTTCTATTTACACAGTGAATTCTCATAATTGAAATCAGATTGTCTCTCTTTTGCAGCAATTTCTACCCCACTGAATCATCTTACCTTTTCTTTACTACATGGATCCTTGAAATGGAATGCAAGACTTAAATCATGCCAGCAAACACCTCTACACCCTGAGCCAATGTTATCAGAATCAAGGTATATTCCAGACTGGCCTTACAATTATGATCTCCCCATTTCCCTTTTCAGCATATTCTCCTGACCTGCACCATCACAATCAGCTATATACTTTACATTTCTATTCTTTATGCCTTGTGTTTGTGGTGTGTGTTTATGTGCATATATGTGTGTACACATGTGTATTCATATGTGCAATATATATCACACATGTGGAAATTCAATTTGCATGAGCTGGCTCTGTCCTTTCACTCTGTGGGTCCAAGGGATCAAACTTAATCATATGACAGGAGGCAAGTGTCTACTCAATGAGCCACCTTTCTAGATCCCATACATATTCTTAAAAATTCATTATTATTTTTTCTGACTATCCCTTCTTCACTTTTAATTTATTTTTCTCTGATTTCTCAGGCATTCCTTTTATTTTCTTTCAAAAAGTTTCTCACTTGTGTGCTCCATGGTAACCATTTAATGGCTACTGTCACTTCTATGTTTGAATAACTTACATAGGTTTTTCCCATAATAGAAATTTTACAGAAATATGTTGAAATATTACCTTTTTTGTAAATATATAATTGATGTATGGTTGAAAGATAGAAGTGTGAAACAAACATCACAATATTAACATTGTTTATCATTATAGTTATATAGTAAAGAATTGGAAGCTATTTCTGAACATTTGTTTTATTTATTATATCACTAAAATATGATTTATAATATCATAAATTATTTAAAACAATATAGTGGACATATACCAAAATATTTTAACTATCTTTTTGGTACTTATTTTGAAAGTCTTGTTTTTGTACTACAAATAGCAGAAAAAAAAACTGGTATGATTATTTAAAATGTAGATTTGTGCTTGTCATTTCCGAAGTAACCAAGCTAGACTGTATTTTTAACTTCAGGGGATGCCTGCATTTATTATAAAGTAAGACTCACTTTCTTAAAGGAAATTAGAATATTTTACAAAGTAACTTTGGTGGCTTTGGGGTTGTGAAAGTATAAGCTATAAGTAAGTATTGCTCATATTAAATATTCACATCTAGTTAATTCACTAAAAGTTAATTTCTGTCTATTTCTGTTTTCTTTAGTTTTGCAAGACAGGCAACAATGCATATTTTAGTAGAGGTTGGTTGACTGCAAAATAGTTCCCATAGATCAGAATTTGATTTCTGATGTGGGCAATTCAATGAATCATTTGTTATGTCATGCACAGGTGTTCATTAGGAAAGCATCATATTGTAATGGAAAAAGCAGCTCTCTTCTAAAGATCATTCAAGTGCAAAATCAAATTAGGGACTATGGTAAGAGATTAAATGAGCATCGGTGCTATTTTTATACCTTATGTTGTAAGCAATTGAAATGACCCTTATATTCTCTCTATCCTCTCCATAGGGACTATAATATATAGAACAGATTAAGAAAAAGTCAAATAGCCAAATATATACTATGTCCTCTATATTTTTGAAAAGTTGATGCTTTCTAATGACTATGTTCTTTCACATTTCAAAGTTATTATTTCAAATATTCTTTGTAATGAAGTCTCTAATCTTGTAACTCTTTCTTTAGTTGTATATTTGATTTGTTTTAAGTATAATTTTATTTTTATTTATGTGTAAGAGTGTGAATACCACACACAGTGACTGTAGAAGCAGAGGAGAATCTGATATCCTATGTGTAATTTGAGTGGCTCTACATGCACTCAGGGATATACATGTATCCTTGCAAAGTATCCCCAAACTTAGATAGACTGCAAGAACAGTAAATGCACTTCAATACTTAACTTTCTCTCTAGCCCTAGTTTTATATATGATTCAATCCCATCCTGGTGTATAGAATATTTCCATGAGAACACAAAATGCATATTATCAAAGCAACACATGGTTTTCTTTTACATCTATAACTTTTTCAGTTAAATTTTATTTAGTTTTCAAAATAAATTTATATTTAAAAACACCAAACATTAACAACTTCCTTCTGACTCTAAAATTCTCTATTTTTCAATAGCAAATTATATTTTGCTCTTTTAAAAGAAAAATCTTTAAGTCCTATTCATTCTTTAGCTTCTTTGCCTAAAAAAATTAATATATATTGTGTAAACACACTCTTTTTTTGTATCACTATCATTTTATAAAGCATTGCAAACATAAATAAAAAGTTACCAATATCTGAATAAGAATTTCTTTGAGGAAACAAAAAAAATGAAAACAATTATTTGTTTAATTATGAATGTCACCAACTCTTCATTTCCTTAAACTCACCTTCACAAAGAATACAGTATTTTCTTCCATGATACTCAACCTTTGTTTTCTACCTTGCTGTACTTGTTATTTACTTTTGTCCTGTGTTAACTTCTGAAGAAACATTGTGCCTCATGTCTTTGTTTGCCTTTGACTATAAATTTGATCAATAAAATAGACAACTTAAAGAATTCCAGTTTCACAACTGACATTCACACGCATGGCCCAAGTGACTGATGTATTACAAAGACAGTAGGGCAAAAGAGCTCTCTCACCAAGGTAATAAAATACTGTATAAGGGTCATTCTGACAGTTTTAATGAGTGCTTGATATAAGATGTCTGAATCCACAGTTACCCATCTGTTGTGGAGTGAGAAAGTGTAAAAGAAATTAAAACTAACAAAGAAGGTGTGTAACTTCAAACCATGAGGGACATCATCCAGAATGTGCAGTGAGGTGACATGGTAACTGTACTCTTGGGTCTGTGTGTATCTGTATATGTGTTTACATAAAAAGTATATAAACACATAATGCATATAGAATAATATCTTTATTGTAGGTACATACATATAACATCATTGTCTTTGAAGAAATTATATTCCAAAGAGAGATGTATACATTTATGAAAGAAATAAATAAAAAGGATTCTAATATTCCAGAACTGGAGTATTTCCTATAACACATTTACATCACTCACATTGAAATTAACCTTTATAAAGTATACTTCTCCAATAAATACAGTTATTCTTGTTATAGAAATGAAATAAATGTATAATAAATGTATGTATGAAAACAACTAATTCAATAGATCAGAAAAACGAAAATGGTTTTATTTTAGTTGCCTTTAGCAATGAGTTTAATATCCTTACCCTTGATGACTAATATTCTCTTCCATGTCATATTAGCTACATTTTATTTTTTAGCTATTTTATCAACATATTAAATGGAGAGTAGTGCTCAACTTTCAATGCATCACTTTTTATCTCTTATTACTTTTGTTGAATCTTGTATGTATTAGACAGATCTCTGTTCTCCTTTAAAATGTCTAATGAGGTGTGTGTTCATTCTAAGCAGATATTCTTGATGAATATGGTTATGGCAGAGCTTTTACAGGGTAATTTCTGTTGTTTAATTTATTCAGCTAATTTTCAGGAGCTGTGTGGCTTACTTCCTATTACAGAGTTTTGATAGAAACTTCTTGCATGTACTGAAACTTCAACATCCATTATTATTTACTGTTTTACTTGGAATTTCAGCAGTTGTTAAATCCCAATCTCCAATTAGATTTCTTTCAAATTCACATCTTAATACACCTAAATTCTTGATTTACTTCTATAAACTGCTTATTCTTCTTATCTTTACAAAGTGCAATCTGTGCCTATAGGTAATAAGGGACATGTTCAGATGAGTGGCGTGTATGAGATTATCCTTTGAGATTCATTGAAAAGAAGATTATGTTTAGAAAGATCTTCACTTGCTTTCTTAATTCTCTATGAATACCTCCATAGAAAGCAATTCTATCTTCTGTCCCTTTTTTCAAGTCTCAGTTTTGTTGTTTTAAATTCATTTTAGTTTTAGTATGGAAAGTCATAACTTTTTTTTAGTAAAACCTTAAGATTCCTCCACTAACATAGAGATATCTTTATTTTTTTCTTAATTCATATATACAAATTTTCTCCAATAGCCAAGAAAAAAGTCATTTAATATAGGATATTGTCAATCCCCTGTGGAAGTATTTATGTATGAGATTTCAGGTCCAAAAACCTAGACTTCTAGGAGTTATTCTAGGAGTCAGAGCCTATTTCTAGAAGTAAACAACCACCTATATCTGGAGTTCCCTATCAGAATCCTGAAAAAGAATCCAAACAATGTCTATGTGGCAACTCAAACTTATACAAGGTCTCTCCCAAGACTTCTCATATTACTTGGGTCCCTTAATATCCACTTGTCTCATTGTCACAGACCACCCCACTGACTTTTCTATCATTTTTCTATTCCACCAATACATACCCATTCTCTCTTTACTCCTCTTGGCTCTCTAAAGCATTCCATAGCTCTCCAATTCATAATTATGGTCTTTGTTCACATATCATCTCAGATAAGCAAACCTTTTATGAAAACTGAATATAAATCTGAACCCTCTGTTGAAATCCTTGTCTCCTTATTAAATACACTGCATTGTGCAGCATGTGACTCCACTCCATTGGGCCTAAAGCAAAATATCCATTTTAATTTCTGCTTCTCTTTAACACAGATCACCAAGAAACACACTTTTTGAAGGAAGAAACTTCGTCTTCCTTGCTCACGTGTTGAACTCATCTCCTGTAGAACCACCTGGCAGCCAGTGCACATACAATAAACTTTAGTGAATGGGTCAAGTAAACCTGAGACTAAAATTGAAGGGTCATATTAGGTGTAAAAGTAAACATAAACACCTTCCAGAGAATCGGCCAAGAATTTAGTAGTCCAGAGAATAAGAGAAATTCCCAATTTGGGTGATGATTCACAAGTAACAGTAAATTGTGAGAGGTTTATTATTTGGGAGGTTGTTATGTGACTAAGATGGAGTCACTGTACATGGTTTCTTTAGCTTGCTATCAATCAACACACGACTACGTTTACTTGTTCTCTGGAACCAGAAACAGACTACACATGAGTGTAGTCAGTCCAGTACTTCAACCTTCACCAGTCCTTTACACATTTAATAATACTTCACTATCAAAAGTAATAAAATTCAGAAAAAAATAATTTATTATCACCTAACTTAGTCATTTCTGAATTTTGTTGTAATTGTTTTCAGTCGTTTTCTTCTAAAACGAATGCACCCTGATCTTGATGTCAGCATTTCCTAATGGGCATTTGGACATAAGTCAGAGAAAACATAATCTTTTGTTTGTTTTTGTTTTTTGTTTTGTTTGTAGTACAAGCATAAACCCCTAGGTTGTCTCTCAACTTTGCGCTGTTATCTGCCATTTTACAAATGAGTTCAGAATCACTACACATTTTGTTGTTATAAAAGAATAATGAATACATCTCGACCTCTGAAGACATTTATACAACACCAATTCTCTGAATCAGATCCTGTCTAATTCATATCACACTCTAAATGACTTTTCATTTGTGATTTAAGTGCAAAAGTGGTGACTACATTTATGGATTTTCTTTTGTTAAAATTGTTTTCCTTTATGATAACTGTACAATGGGTTTATTTTTATTGAAAAGAAACGTCATTTTCATTGACATCTTTTTTAAAAATAAAACTAATTTCATATAATTAAACATGAATATGTTGTATTAATTACTTATACCTAATGTTATAAAAAGTCACAATTTGTGCCCTGAATAACTATCAGTGCACACTGCTGGGGGACACTTAATGATACATTTATTCTAAATATATCTATTTCTCTGAGGAAATAATTATAATATAAAACAAGTAATAGAATTAATGGTCAAGGTAATATAGAAATAAAAGGACAATAAGTAAATTTTCTAGGCGAAAGTGAGCATTCAAGGAGAGAAATCGAGATGATTACCCTTTTGAAGAACAGGAGTATACTTTCTACATCAGTTTATATTTTAATTAGAAATGACACTATGGTAGGTATTATAATGTGATTTAATATTTACTTTAAACATGTTTGATAGTTTTTTATATTTTGTGTATCCAATTTATTTTTATGTTTATCATTCGAATATCTATATATTAGTGTATTTGAATACTTAACTCAACTGTATTCTGCTTTATCATGATCTTATAGTTTAACTTTTTAAGATTAATATGTGATTTACAAGGAAGTAAAAAAATTAAGTATTAAATGATTTTAAAAGTACTGATATTTTCAATTTTGATAAATGATTGGAAATAACCATATACATTCAAAAGGAGTAAGCAATTATTTGATAATTGATTATGTTCGTCTGAATTTTGAAGAAGAGTATTTCTCAAAATGAGAAATCTATTTGTATTTTATGAGTCTAAAGCAAATAAAATGGTAGTTTTTATTACATTTATTTATTACTTAAAGATACATTTCTATCACAACCCCGTCCCTCCACCCTTCTCAGTTCCACCCTCCATGCCCTCTACCACCTCTCTCACCTATTGTACTCCTCCTGAGTGGGGTGTCCTTACATGTTAGTCACCCCTAAATTCAGCAATCATAAGAGGGCTAAGAACTTCCTCATGTACTGGGGCCTACATGGCAGCACCACTAGGGTAAAGTGTCCCACTAACAGATACAAAGTCTTCGTTCCTGTTCCTTTTGGTCTGTTGGTTGTAGGATTGTTATCCTGTACTACATAGCCAAAATCCAGTTATAAGTAAATACAAGCCAGGTGCATCTTTCTGAGTCATGGTTACCTCACTCAGGATGAGCTTTTCTACTTCCATCTATTTGGTTGCAAATTGCATGATATCCTCATTTCTGATAGCTGTGTAGTATTCCATTGTGTAAATGTACTACAGATTTTTAAATCCATTCTTCAGTTGAAGGATATTGGGTTGTTTCCAGTTTGTAGCTATTACAAATAAAGTTGTTATAAACATAGTGGAGGAGACATCCTTTTGGTTTGGTGAGGAATCTTCTGGATGTATACCCAGAAGTAGTATGGCTGGCTCTTAAGGCTGACCTATTTCAAGTTTTCCAAGATATCGCCAGACTGATTTCCATATTAGTTGTACAAGGTTTCACTCCCACCCACAATGGAGGAGTGTTCCTCCTTCTCTACAACTTCACCAGCCTGTGCTGTCATTTACATTTTATTAGTCATTCTAACAGGCATGAGATGGAACCTCATAGTTGTCTTGAGTTGCATTTCTCTGATGATTAAGGATGTTGAGCATTTCTTCAAGTGTCTCTTGGCCATTAGAGATTCCTCTTTTGCGAATTCTCATTTAGCTCTGTACAGAAATGTTTTATTAAATTACTTAAATAAGGGCTCTTAAGTCATTCCATGCCGTCTTTTCTATACTCGGTATAACAAGGGGAATGTGTGAGTTTAGGATGTTTCTGGGACATATCTCCTCCGTCTCATAAAGAAAATAATTTATGTATACTATCATATCATCTGTGAATAGGGATATTTTGACTTCTTCCTTCCAATTTGTATCTCTTTGATCTCCTTAATTGTCTTATTGTTCTAGCTAAAACTTCAAAGTACTATGTTGAAGAGATATGGGGACAGTGGGTATCCTTGCCTTGCCCCTGATTTTAGGGGAGATGCTTTAAATTTCTCTCCATTTAATTTGATGTTGCCTACTCACTTGCTACATATCAACTTTATTATTTCTAGGTATGATCCTTATATGCCAGTTCTCTCCAAGATTTTTAACATGAAGGGGTGTTGTATTTTGTGAGATGATTTTTTGGCATCTAGTGAGAGGATAATATGTGGATTTTTTAAACTTGTTTTTATGGTGGATTACACTAATGAATTTTAGTATATTGAACCACCCCTGTATTCCTGAGATGAAGCCTACTTGATCATGGTGTATGATACTTTTGATGTGTTCTTCCATTCGATTTGCAAGTATATTATTGAATATTTTTGAGTCTATCTCCATGAGAGAATTTGGTCTGAAATTCTCTTTCTCTGTTGGGTCTTTGTGTTGTTTAGGTATCAGGATGACTGTGGCCTCATAGAGTGAGTTTGGCAGTGGTCCTTCTGTTTCTATTTTGTGGAAGAGTTTGAAGAGTATTGGTATTAGCTTTTCTTTGAAGGTCTGGTAGAATTCTGTTCTGAAACCATCTGGGCTTTTTTGGTTGGGAGATTTTCAATGACTGCTTCTATCTCATTAGGGGTTATAGGACTGTTTAATTTGTTAACCTGATCTTGATTTAACTTTGGTAGGTGAAATCTATCAAAAAATTTCCATTTAACTTAGATTTACAAATTTTGTGGAGTACATATTTTAAATAAGGCCTAAAGATTCTTTGATTGCCTAGGTCTGTTGTTAGTTCTCCCTTTTCATTTCTGATTTTGTTGATTTGGGTATTTTCCCTTTGTTTTTTAGTTAGTTTGGCTAAGGGTTTGTCTATTTTGTTGATTTTCTCAAAGAACAAACTCTTGGTTTTGTCAGTGCTTTGTATTGTTCTTTTTGTTTCTAAAGTATTGATTTCAATCCAGAGTTTGATGATTTCCTGCCATCTGCTTCTCTTAGGAGTGTTTGCTTCATATTTTTCAGTACTTCCAGTTCTGCTATTAAGTTGATAATGTGACATGTCTCCACTTTCTTTATGAAGGCACTTAGTGCTGTGAACTTTCCTGCTTTCATTGTGTCCCATAGGTTTGGGTATGCTGTGCCTTCATTTTCATTGGATTTTAGGAAGTTCTTGATTTCCTTCTTTATTTGTTTCCTGATCTAGTGGTCAGAGTTTTTCAGTTTCCATGAATGGGTATTTTTTTTATTTATGATAATACACATAAGTGACCTTAAAATGTACACCAGAGATGTCCTATAACTGATGAACACATTCCTCAAGGTGACTTGATACAAAATTAATTTTAAAAAATCAGTAGCCTTTCTTTTCACAAAAGATAAATGGGCTGAAAAAGAAATTAAAGGAATCAACAGACTTCACAATAGCCACAAATAATATAAAATCTCTGGGTGTAAACATACCCAACCAAGTGAAAGACCTGTGCAGATTTAAACAGAGAATTCACAAAAGAGAAATCTAAAATGCCCAAGGGACACTTGAAGAAGTGCTCAACATCCTTAATCGTTAGTGAAATGCAACTCAAGATGACTCTGAGATTCCATCTCACACCTGTCAGAGTGGATAAGATCAAAATCTCAAATGACATCATATGCTGGTGAGATTGTAGAGAAGGGCAAACACTGCTCCATTGCTGGTGGCAGTTCAAACTTGTACAACCATTATGGAAATTAGAAAGGTGATGTCTTAGAAAACTTGGAATAGTTCTACCTCAAGACCCAGCCATACCACTCCTGGCCATATATACAAAAGATTCTTCACCAAACCACAAGGACATCTCCTCAACTATGTTTATAACAGCTTTATTTGTAATAGCTAGGACAAGAAACAACCCAGATATCCTTCAATTGAAGAATGGATAAAAAAAAAAAATCTCTGGTATATTTGCACAACGGAATACTACTCAGCTATCAGAAACAAGGAAATTTTGCAATTTGCAACCAGATGGATGAAACTAGAAAAGTTTATCATTAATGAGTAAACGCAGGCCCAGAAAGATATATATTGCATGTACTCACTTATAACTGGATTTTAAACTAATACTACAGGATCACTCTCCTACAACCAACAGACCCAATGGAACAGGAAAATGGACTTTATTACTTGTTACTGGGACACTTTTCCCTAGTGGTACAACCATGTAGACCCCCAGTGCAAGAAAAAGCTCTTAGTCCTCATGTGGCTGATGAATTAAGGAGGCCTAATATGTGGGGGCACCCCACACCAGAGGAGTAGGATAAGTGGAAGATGGGGTAGAGGGTGGAAGGGTGGGATAGAGAGGGGTGGAGGGAGGCAGCTGTGATGAAGATGTAACTTGAATTGATAAATAAACGTAAAAAAATACTAGATACTTTTAAATAAACTAAAATTTCTTATAATCCAAATTTTGGCCCTGTCTTTTCTAAGATATTGAATGGCATATGGAGCACTGAATTCTCTCCTCCAGGGTAGTTTCTGTTTGTACTTAACTGATAACACTCAATACGGCTTTTAGTTTTAAATTCTTTGTCAAAGGCATCATTAACTCTAGGAAATTTTTCTATTTTAATTTTGAAATATTTATATGTGATCTATATGAAAATATATTTATACTCATAGATACATTATGTTTCTCAAACTTGCTCATAAACACCTTTCTATTGAATATTGATTTTGTTCCTTATCACTTCTATGCTGTCACTTCCATGCGACAATTTTTTTTAGTTTACAAATATTTTAAAATTACATCTTTATGGTGCCTCTTTAAAGTTATTATTTCTGTTACATACAGAATAGTGAACTATACAGATTAATGTATTGATTTGTTTCTTGAATAAATTGAGCTAAATGTTCTAAAATTCATTTTCTTATGCTATATTTAAGAGGTAATATACAAATAAATATTTGTAATCTGATATTAGTACTATTTTCCTTCATAACTTCTGTCATTTTGTTAAATTTTATAAACATGCTATAAACTATACAATATTTATTATGAAAAATTTCATGTTTAACAAAGAGGAAAACAAGTTTCTTTCCAGCTTGTCTATATCCAAGTTGAAAATTTCTGTTCAAAACTATTAAATTTTGCTTTGGATTCAAAGCCAAGACCTGCCATCAGTAACAATGTTGAGTGTCCCATTGCTCCGGTCACAGTTTAACACTAATACTTCAGTGTTCTCAATCTCTTAATAATATTTTAAACCTTAACTTCATGGTAAATAATCTATTCATATTTTCAGGCTGAGATTAGTTATTTCTCTTTCCCAAAAATCCAAGATTCTGAGGAAAATAATGTAGGTACACACTGAATCAGGGGAACGTGTGTGTTTTCTAATATTTTTCTCAGTGAACTGAATTGACAAAATTAACTGCGATTTTTGGTCAATTCCAATGAATTAAAATTATTAGTTTGTATGATAGAATCTTTTTCTCAGAATACTCATGTTTTTTGATGTTTATTTATTACTTCAAGTTACATCTCCATCACAGTACCCTCTTTCCATACCTCCAGGTGCCACCTTCCCACCTTCTACCCCCTCTCTCTCCTATCCTACTACTCCAGAGTGAGGTGTCCCAACACATTAGCTCCATGAAATGCAGCAATCATAAGAAGGCTAAGAGCTTCCTCATGTACTGGGGGCTACATGGAAGCACCACAAGGGTAAAGTGTCTCACTAACAGGTAGCAAAGTCTATGTTCTTGTTCCTTTTGGTGGGTTGGTTGTAGAATAGTTACCCTGTATTATATGGCTAAGATCCAATTATAAGTGAATAGATGCCTTGTGCATCCTTCTGAGTGTGGGTTAGTTCCCTCAGGATGAGCTTTTATAGTTCCATCAATTTGCTGCAAATTGCATGATTTCCTTGTTTCTAATAGCTGAGTAGTATTCCAATGTGTAATTGTACCACAGGTTTTTGGTTTGTTTGTTTGTTTTTTTTTCATCAGTTGAAGGAAATCTGGGTTATTTCCAGTTTCTGGCTATTACAAATAAGGCTGCTATGCACATAGATGAGAAGATGTCCTTGTAGTTTGGTGAGGAATCATTTGGATGTATACCCAGAGTGGTATGGCTAGGTCTTGACCTAGAGCGATTCCAAGTTTTTGAGATATTGACAGACTGTTTTCCATAGTTGTTGTACAAGATTGCACTCCCACTGGCAATGGAAGAGTGTTCCCTTCCTCCACAACTTCACCAGCATGTGCTGTCATTTGAATTTTTAGCCATTCTGACAGGTGTGAGATGGAATCTCAGTGTCTTTTTGAGTTGCATTCTCTGACAATTAAGGATGTTGAGCACTTCTTCATGTGTCTCTCACCCATTAGAGATTCCTCCTTGTGAATTCTTGGTTTAGCTCTGTTCCCCATTTTTTGATTGGATTATTAGTTTTCTGGGAATTTAATTTCTTGAGTTCTTCAAAGAAGAGCTAATACCAATACTCTTCAAACTCTTTCACAAAATAGAAACAGAAGGAACACTGCCAAACTCATTCTATGAGGCCATAGTCACCCTGAACCTTAAACAGCACTAAGACAAAACAATTTCAGACCCACTTCCCAAATGAACTTAGACACAAAAGTACTTAATAAAATACTGGCAAATTGAATCCAAGAATATACCAAAAGTATCATATACCAAGATCAAGTAGGGTTCATCCCAGGAATGCAGGGGTGGTTCAACATACAAAAATCCATCAATGCAACTTACCATATAAACAAGTTGAAAGAAAAAAAAAAACACATGATCCTCTTGCTAGATTCTGAAAAAGCTATTGACAAAATCCCACACCCCTTCATGCTAAAAGTCCTACAATGAATGGGCATACAAGGACCATACCTAGAAATAATAAATGCAATGTATAGCAAGCTAGAAGCCAACATCAAATTAAATGGAGAAAAACTTAAAGCATTTCCTCTAAACTCAAGTACAAGGCAAGGATGCCCCGTTTTGTCATATCTCCTCAACATAGTACTTGAAGTTCTTACTAGAGCAATAAGACAACTAAAGGAGATCAAGGAGATACAAATTGGAAAGGAAGAAGTCAAATTATTCCTATTTGCAGGTGATATGATAGTATACATAAGTAACCCCAAAAATTCCACCAGAGAACTATTACAGCTGATAAAAGACCTTCAGCAATGAGGATATATACAAAATTAACTCAAAAAATATAAGAAGCCCTTCTTTATACAAAAGATAATTGGGCTGAGAAGGAAATTAGGGTAACAACACCCTTCACAATAATCACAAACAACATAAAATACCTGGAGGTTACTCTAACCAAGCAAGTGAAAGACTTGTTTGACAAGAACTTCAAATCCTTGAAGTTTTCTTCTATGATTTTGTTGAAGATGTGTCCTAGTCCTTGGAGTCAGGAGTCTTCTCTTTCATCTACGCCTATAATTATTAGGTTCCATCTCTTCATGGAGGCCTTGACTTCTTGGATGTTGTGGGTGAGAACTTTTTTAGAATTCTCATTTTCTTTGGTTGTTGTACTGATTTCTTCAATGAAATCTTCCACACTTGAGATTGTCTTCCATCTCTTCTATCCTATTTTTGATACTTTGTCTTTAGTTCCTGTTCTCTTCCTTTGGTTTTCCACCTCCAGGATTGTCTCTGTTTGTGTTTTCTTTATTGTTTCCAGTTCCAATTTCATGTCTTGAACAATTTTATACAGTATATTATTTTCCTACTCCAATTTTTTTAGTCTTTGTCTGCCAGTATTTCAAATATCTCATAGCCTTGTCTCTTTCCCATTCATATTTGACTGAGTTAGTTTGGAGGTCTGTAATGTTATTGTCCATTGCTTTCATTTGTAAATTTGAGGATTCTTTAAATTCTTTCAGTGATTTAATTTCTTCTTTTAAGGACTCTATCATTTTCCTAAGTATAGATTTATCATCTTTTTCATGAGTTTCAGCTGTGGTGAGATGATCAGGGTTTGCTGTATTAGCATCGCTGTATTTTGTTGGATTCATAGTTCCCTGAATTTTGTCAGATTTCTTCTATCGCTGACCTTTTTCCATCTGGTTGTCCTTAGATGATTGTTCCTAATGTCTTATGGTCCTGGAGCCAAGGATGGATCATTGGTGTAGAGCCCATATAGTCTTGGTGGTCTGTAAATCAATACAGGCTAGGTGGGGTCTTGTGTTGGGGGCTGGATTTCAGTGGCACCCTCCACCAAACTTCTCCCCTTCCAGTTGTGTCAAAACCTAGAACTCAGGTCAGGGTTTGGGCAGAATATGTTATTCAAATCTGTAGTATTTTGAGTTCTTGCAGGTCTTCCTAGTGATGTCTGTGGGGCTTGGTGGACCACAGATTGTAAGTTAGAGCTGCAGATCCCCTGCTGCTCGTGTGTCTTTTCTGAGGGTTAGGTATGTGGTCATGTTCTCTTCAGGCCTCTCCTCTTTGGTGGTCCACAGGGCACCTCTGTGCCTCTCACCTCTAAGGGCTAAGACCTTGTAATCTGAGTCACTCAAGTAGTGCACTCAGGACAAGAACTCACTGCTCCAGGGGTGAAATTATAGATGCTGAAGATCTGTTATCCAGCTGAGGAGGTGCCAGGTGTGCTGTCTGTGGGGTCCTATATAAACACCACAACCTGTCTGCAGGACTTGGACTCAGAAGAATTCTGCTCAGCCTTTTAACTTGTCAACCCACCTTTCAGCCCACTCTGATCTTAGACTTCCTGTGGCTCTGCTGGTTCTGTTTTGGGTGCTGGAGCTGTTGTGTGGAAAATGGGTACTCAGTAAGCTGGGCAGTACCTCTATCTTGTGATTGAAGCTGCCTGCAAAGGCTCTGCAAGGTGATCAGTCCTGCAGAAAACTGTACTAGTGCAGGAGGCATAGTCCATTACAGGAAGTGTATTCTGCTTTGTCTAGCCAGGGTATTCTTTCTTCCAAGTGATTGTAAATCCAATAAAGGGGCCTGTATGTCCAACACCTTTCTGAGTTAGCCCAAATATGCTTGTGCCTCCCAGACTGCCACTCCTGGAGATATACTAAAGTCATCCCACTGTTGTCCTGTAGCTCAGAATGTGCTGTGGATTGCTGACATAATGGTTCTGCTGAGATTATACCTGTTCCTACAGTTTGGACTGTCATCTTTTTGGTGCCAGAACATCTGTGTGGAAGCTTGGAGCTTAGGAGGCTGGTGAGTATCCTTGTCTGGGGTTCAGAGCTACTGGCTGGGTATTTGAGACACTCTTACCTACGGGCTCCTCTCCTTGTGAAGATCTGCTTCATTGGCTTCCACAGGTTCCCTAGCTGGTGGTAGGTTTAACTGAGTGTCTTAGATTCTTGCCCAGGGACTTTTATGAGTTCATGAGTTTGCAGACTGAAACTCAGCAAGTTCTTGCCTCTCAGATTATTGCTCAGTGTATTATAACTCTGTAGTGTTATAGCTGTTTCCCTGAATTCAAAGTTTGTGTGTGCTGGCTGCTGCCATCTTGGAATCAACTTAGAATAGTCATATTTTAAATCCCAGATAATTGTTCTAACTTGATTTTTACATTTCTGAGGACACACTTTGTTTAACTCCTAAGTACTGTTCCTAATAAAAAACATAAGATTTAGTGAATACATAAAATTTATTTATTGAATTGAAAACACTGTTAAATATGTAATATAGTCCATAAATGCATGAAATAAATAAACCAATATAATTTTGAACATTTTAACTTAGAAATTTTTCATTAAGAACTGGTAGTGGGTAGCTTAGACTAGTGGTTAAAATCATATTCTACACTTTTTAAAAATTTTTTATGTTTATTTATTACTTCAGGTTACATCTCCATCACAGTGCCCTCTGTCCACACTGCAGAGTCTCCCCGCCCACCCACTACTCCCTATCCCTTCCATCACACTAGTCCAGAGTGGAGTATCCCTACATAAAAGTCCCCCACCACAGTTCAGCAGCCATATGGGCCAAGAGCCTCCTCATACACTGGGGGACTACAAGGTGGCACCAATAGCGCAAAGTGTCTCATTGGCAGGTAACAAAGTCTATGTTCCTATTTCCTTTGGTGCATTGGATATAGTATAGTTATCATGTACTATATGACTAAAATCTGATTATAAGTGAATAGATGCCGTGTGCATCCTTCTGAGTCTGGGTTAGCTCACTCAGGATAAGCTTGCCTAGCTCCATCCATTTGGTTGGAAATGGCATGATTTCTTTGTTTCTGATAGCTGAGTAGTATTCCATTGTGTAAATGTACCACAGTATTTTTATCCATTCCTCAGTTGAGGGACATCTGGGTTGTTTCCAGGTTCTATATATTACAAATAAGTCTGCTATGAACATAGATGAGGAAACGTCCTTGTGATTTGGTGAGGAATCATTTGGATGTATACCCAGAAGTGGTATGGCTGGGTCCCAAGGCAGAGCTATTCCAAGATTTCTAAGATATCGCCAGATTGATTTCCATAGTGGTTGCACAAGCTTGCACTCCCACCAGCAATGGAGGAGAGTTCTCCTTTCTCCACAACCTTGCCAGCATGTGCTCTCATTTGAGTTTTTGATCTTAGCCATTCTGACAGGTATGAGATGGAATCTCAGAGTCTTCTTGAGTTGCATTTCTCTGACGATTACAGATGCTGAGCATTTCTTCAAGTGTCTCTCAGCCATGAGATATTCCTCCTTTGTAAATTCTCTGTTTAGCTCTGTTCCCCATTTTTTGATTGAATTATTTGTTTTCTTGCCATTTAATTTCTTGAGTTCTTTGTAAATTTTGGATATTAGCCCTCTGTCAGATGTGGGGTTGGTGAAGATCTTTTCCCAATCTGTAGGCTGCCATTTTGTTTGACTAACAGTGTATTTTGCCTTACAGAAGCTTTTCAGTTTTATGAGGTCCCATGTAACCGAAATTTTAAATTATTATTTAACACTTATTTATTTATTACTAAATTCACTTATAACAAACACCAACAATTTCTTAACTATTAATCCTATAAATTCCTACAACCCCTTTAACCTATTCACTAAACCTATTGATAATTATAACAACTACTTTCATAACCTTTTAGAATGATACAGT
>CAJQZJ010000209.1:1227614-1247852 GCA_907164525.1 Lophiomys imhausi
TTCATGCCCCGAATTAAGAGACAGTATCAGAAACTCCTATATATTTTCTAAATCTAATTTATCTAACCCCTACTGTCCCATTTACTGATTGTCGGTCTTAGCTCCTGAGCTGTTGGTGTTCTGTTCAGGAAGTTGTCACTTGTGCTGATGAGTTTGAGAGATTTAACTAATATCTCTTCTAATAGATTTAGTGTGTCAGGCCTTATGACCAAAGGTCTTTGATCCACATAGACTTAAGTTTTATGCAAGGTGATAATTGTGGGTCTAATTTCATTCTTTTACATGTCAACATCCAGTTAGACCAGCAATATGTGTTGAAGATGCTTTCCTTTTTCTATTGTATGGTTTTGGCTTCTTTTGAAAAATTAAGTGACCCTAGGTGTGTGGGTTCATTTCTGGGTCTTCAATTCGATTCTCTTGATCTGTTTCTGGTCTGTTTCTATGCCAGTACCATGCTGTTTTTATTATTATTGCTCTGCAGTAGAGCTTGAAATCTGGGATGGTGATGCCTCCAGATGTTTTTGTATTATACAGGATTAATTTACCTATTCTGGGTTTTCTGTTATTCCATATGAAGTTGAGAATTGCTTTTTCCAGGTCTATAAAGAATTGTGGTGGTGTGTTAATAGGAATTGGATTGAATCTGTATATTGCTTTTGGCAGGATGGCCATGTTTATTATGTTGATTCTACCTATCCATGAGCATGGGAGATCTTTCCATCTTCTGATGTCCTCTTCGATTCCTTTCTTGAAGGACTTGACGTTCTTGTCATACAGGTCTTTCACTTGCTTGGTTAGAGTTACCCTCAGCTATTTTATATTGTTTTTGGCTATTGAAAGGTTAAAGGTGTTGTTTCCCTAATTACTTTCCCACCCATTTAATTTTTGTATAAAGACAGGCTTCTGACTTTTTTTTTTGAATTAATTTTGTATCCAGCCACATTGCTGAAGGTGTTTATCACCTGTAAGAGTACTCTGGTGGAATTTTGGGGGCTGCTTGTATATACTATCATATCATCTGCAAATAGGGATAATTTGACTTCTTTGTTTCCAATTTGTATCACCTTCATCTCTTTTACTTGTCTTACTGTTCTAGCAAGAACTTCAAGTACTATATTGAAGAGATATGGTGAAAGTGAATATCCTTTCCTTGTCCCTGAGTTTAGACAAAATGCTTGAATTTTCTCTCCACTTAATTTGATGTTGGCTACTGGCTTGCTGTATATCGCCTTTATTATTTCTAGGTATGATCCTTTTATGCCCTTTATCTCCAGGGCTTTTAGCATGAAGGGGTGCTGGACTTTGTCAAATGCTCTTTCAGCATCTAGCAATATGATCATTTTTTTCTTCAGCTTTTTTATGTGGTAAATTATGTTTATCAATTTTCATATGCTAAACCATCCCTGCATTCGTAGGATGAAGCCTACTTGATCATGGTGCATGATACTTTTTATGTGTTCTTGGATTCAGTTTGCCAGTATTTTATTAAGTATTTATGCATCTATGTTCATGAGGGAAATTAGTCTGAAGTTCTCTTTCTTTGTTGAGTCCTCATGTGGATTATTAATCAGCGTGATTGTGTCCTTATAGAATGAGTTTGGCAGGGTTCCTTCTGTTTCTATTTTGTGGAAGAGTTTGAAGAGTATTGGTATTAGCTGTTCTTTTAAGATCTGGTAGAATTCTGTGGTGAAACCTCTGGCCCTGGGCTTTTATTTATTTATTTATTTATTTATTTTTTGATTGGGAGATTTTCAATGACTGTTTCTATTTCCTTAGGGGTTATAAGGCTCTTTAATATGTTAACCCGTCTTGATTTTACTTTGGTACCTGGAATCTATCACGAAAATTGTTCATTTAGGTTAGGTTTCCAAAATTGGCTCAGTACAGATTTTTAAATTAGTACCTGATATTCAGTGGATTTCCTCAATGTCTGTTGTTATTTATTCCTTTTCATTTCTGATTTTGTTGATTTGTGTTTTTTCCCTCTGCCTTTTAGTTAATTTGGCTAAGGGTTTGTCTATTTTGTTGATTTTCTTAAAGAACAAATTCTTGCTTTCGTTGATTCTTTACATTGTTCTTTTTGTTTCTAAGTTGTTATTTTCATCCCTAAGTTTGATGATTTCCTGCCTTCTGCTCCTCTTGGGAGTTTTGCTTCTTTTTTCCCCCAGTTCTTCAACTTCTGCTGTTAATTTGGTAATATGAGCTGCTACAATTTTCTTTTTGAAGGCAGTGAGTGCTATGAACTTGCCTCACAGCACTGCTTTCATTGTGTCCCATAGGTTTGGATATATTATGTCTTCATTGTCATTGTATTTTAAGAAGTACTTGATTTTCTTCCCTGATCCAGTGGTCATTAGGTAGAGAGTTGTTCATTTTCCATGAAGGTGTAAGCTTTCTATTTTTTCTGTTGATGTTGAAGTCCAGCTTTATTCCAATGTGGTCTGATAAGATGCAAGAGGTTACTTCAATTATCTTGTATCTGTTGAGGTTTGCTTTAAGTCCAACAATACGGTCAATTTGGAGAGGTTCCCTGTGTTGCTGAAAGGAAGATAAATCATTTTGTGTTTGGGTCAATTGTTCTGTAGATATATGTTAAGTCCATTTGTTTCATGACTTCTATTAGGCTCATTATTTCTCTGTTTGGTGTCTGTCTCAATGACCTGTCCATTGTTATGAGTGGGGTGTTGAAGTCTCCCACTACTAATATGTGGGGATCAATGTGAGTTTTAATCTTTAGATGAATATCTTTTACAAATGTGAGTGTCCCTGTATTTGAGGCATAGATATTCAGTGTTGAGATATTATCTTGATGATTTTTTTTTCCTTTAACAGGTATGTAGTACCCTTCCCTATCTTTTTTGATTAACTTCAGTTGAAAGTCTATTTTATTTGATATTAGGATGGCTACTTCACTTTGCTTCCTGGACAAATTTGCTTGGAAAACCTTTTCCCAGCCCTTTATTCTGAGGTAGCATCTATCTTTGTTAGTGAAATGTGTTTCTTGTATGTAGCAATATGTTGAATCTTGTTTGTGGATGCATTTTGTAAGCCTGTGTATTTTTACTAGGGAGTTGAGTTCATTGACGTTAATGGATATTAATGACCAAAGGTTGTTATTTCCAGTCATTTTAATGTAGGTGGTGGTTGTGTGTATCTTTTGGTTTAGCTGCAGTCGAGTTTTTTGCTTCCTTTGTTTTCTTGGGTGTTATTATCTTCTCTGGGTTGGAATTATCCTTCTAGGGTCTTCTGTAGGGCTGTTTTTGTGGGTAGATTCTGTTTAAATTTGATTTTGTCGTGGAATATCTTGTTTTCTCCATCTATGTTGATAGAGTTTTGCTGGATATAGTAGTCTGGCCAGGCATCTATGCTCTCTTAGATCTTGTTGGATGTCTGTCCAGGCTCTTCTGGCTTTTAAAGTTTCTGAGGGGAAGTCGGGTATAATTCTATGGGTCTGTCATTATAAGTTACTGACCTATTCTCTTACTCCTTTTAATAGTCTTTCTTTGTTCTATACATTTAGAATTTCAATTATTATGTGGCATGAAGAGTTTCTTTTCTGGTCTATTCTGTTTGGTGTTCTGTATGCCTTTTGTAATTTTATTGGCATCTCTTTCTTTAGGTTTGGGAAGTTTTCTTCTATGATTTTGTTGAAGATGTTTCCTGGACCTTGAAGTTGGGAGTCTTTTCTTTCTTTGCTGCCAATAATTGTTAGGTTCTGTCTTTTCATTGAGTCCTTAATTTCTTGGATGTTGTGGGTGAGTACTTTTTTAGATTTCTCATTTTCTTTGGTTGTTCTACTGATTTTTTCAATTGAGTCTTCCATGCCTCAGATTCTGTCTTCCATCTCTTGTACCTTATTGTTATGTCTGTGGTTCCTATTCTCTTCCCTTGATGTTCCACCTCCAGGATTACTTCTATTTGAGTTTGCTTCCACTTCCAATTTTAAGTAATGAACAATTTTATTTGTTTTTGATGTTTCCTGTTCTAATTTGCCTGCCTTTGTCTGAAAATCTTTCAAATATTTTAAATCTTTCATTGCCTTGTCTCTTTCTGGTTCATGTTGAGCCACTTTGGCTTGGAGATCTTTATTGGTATTCTCCATTGCTTTTGTTTGTAAAATTGAGGAATCTTTGAATTCCTTCAGAGATTTAATTTCTTCTTTAAGGACTCTATCACTTTCCAAAGAACAGATTTATCCTCATTTTCATGTGTTTCAGCTGTGGTGGAGTGGTCAGGGTTTGCTGTACTAACATAGCTGCATTTTGTTGGAGTCATATTTCTCTGACTTTGTCAGATCTGTTCTTTCACTGACCTTTAGCCATCTGGTTGTTCTTAGCTCTTTGTTCCTGGTGCCTTCTGGGCTTGGGGCCAAGAAGAGCACTATGGTGTAGAGGCAGTGTAGCTTGGTGATCTGTAGCTCTCCACAGGCTGGATGAGGCCTTGTGTGGAAGTTGGTTGTCAGTGTGTCTTCTGGAGTTCACCCCTTCCTGTTGTGTCCCAATTGGGGACTCAGGTCAGAAGTTGTGATGGGATGGATTCCTGTGGGTTTCTGAGATCCAACTGGTCATCATAGCAGTGAAGGTACACATTAGCAGGCCACAGACTATTGGCTGGAGCTATAGCTCCCCTGTGGCTTATATGTCGGGACTGTGATTGTGGTCCTCCCAAGCTACTCTCAGGAGGTTCTCAGGTTCAATGTGCATCTAATATTCAGAAACACTGTGATCTTTTACAGCCCATGTCACTCAGGCAATGAGCAATGACCCTGGATTATTTCACTGCTCCCGAGTCAGAGCTTTCTGTGTGGTAGCCTGAGTATTCAGCTGAGGGGCAAGGGAGGTGCAGTCAGGGAGATCTGATTTGGAATTCACACCCTGTTCACAGTGTTTGGATTTGGGAATGCTCAGCTGGCTTTTCGTGTGAGAATTACTATGCTTCAGTGTAGCTAGCCTGCATCTACATGGCTTCTGGCAGTTTCCCTGTAGCAAGGGTATCAAGACTGTGGTTGTGGTCCTTCCATGCTTTTTATGGAGGGGGGATTCAGAATTATCCTGTGCTGCTTAGTCAGAAGTTCTTTGGATCAGAGCAATCTACCTGCTCATGCTGCATGCAATAGTTCAGAACAGCTTTATTGCTCCAGAATGAGATCTAGATGCTATAACCTGAGGCAGTAGACTGGGAGCCCTCCCAAAGTGGGTATTGGTAGTGAGTTCACAAAGCATCTCCAGTACTTGGACTGGTAGGGGGAAGGATGGAGGGTGCCTGTTTGTCAGAAGCTCTGTGGTTGGGTGCTGCCTGCCCCCTCAGGTAGCAAGTCCTCGTCTAGAACCTGCTCTGGGCAGAGAACTAGACTGAGGTTATAGACTGAGTGCTCAGCTGAAGTGAGCACAGGCAGAGAGTTCCAGTATGGAATTCACTCATGGAATCTCAGTGCCTTTTCCCTGCCTGAATTGCAGTGCTCCAGAGCAGCCTGCCTGGGTATGCAGGTGCTTCCACCAGACCCCCTGCAGTTATGGTGTTAGGGCTGTGGCTATGGTCCTCCCAATCAACTCTCAGAGGAGTCTTAGAGCCAGTTTGCACCTCTTAGTTTGAAACTCTGTGAACCAATCCTGTAGCTGTTTCTGCTCGCCCTGCTGCATGGGGGGGTGGGGTTGGGGGGAGCATAGTGGCCAGGCAGAGGGGGTGGAGCCGGGAGATCCAATATGGAGATCATTCACAGCGTCCCTACCTGTATCCTCAGTGCTCCAAAGCAGCCTGCCCCCTGCCTGGAAGGGGCTTCCACCAAATTCCATGTAGTAGGGTGGGGGGGGAGTTCCAAATTGTGTTCTGTATCCTGCCCACATTGTGCTTGGGCTTAGGGAAGCTCAGCGCATGCCAGCTAGATCCCACTGTTACAGATCATCCAGATGATGCCATACTGAATATCCCAGGGAGAGTCCCTCAGTCTTACTGTGTAGCAGCTCTGCTAGTATGCTACTGTGTGTCCAAGCCTAGCTCCTACACAGATGCTGCAGACTCTGGAGGTCCTATGTTTGGAGATTGCATCTGACAGTTGGAACCCTGAAAGGATCCAATATGAAGGGAGTATAGTCCCCTGGTGGGAAGTGCTCACTGTCCATGTCTGGTGACTCCAATCCTCCAGTGTCTACAATTCCAGTACCAAGTTTTTTGTTGTCCTTGGCTTTCCTGGACAAGCCCAGATAGTGTTGCGCCTCACAAATTGCCTTTCAGCAAGAATGTATCTCTGCTGTTGTCCAATCTGTCTTCCTGATGATCGAAATGCATCCTACTTGATCTCCACCATCTTTCCCCTTCTCACATACTACTCTTAAAGAGGACCCAGGTTTGATTCTCAACAACCATGTTGTGTGGCTCACATCTGCATATAAACTCAGCTGCAGGGGAATTGATGTCTGTGGTGTCCATAGTACTGCAATACCATGCATACATCCAAAAAAGACACATCCACATGCAGATAATTAAAAATAAAAATCATCCTAAAAGGAAAAGACCCATTAACTTTAAATATAAAACTCTCAACTTTTTATAATAACTTTGTAACAATTTTTTTAAAGTAACATATTCCAGAAATATATGTAACAATATTGTGCAGAAATAAGTTTTAAGTAGCTAATATCTGAAAAAAATATACACAAAACAAATAATATGGCATCTAAGGTCACCTTTTAACATAAAAATTACTCATCAGGTAATTAATTCAATTATGTAATTTTAAACTGACCCTTATAATTTTCATTTAATTACAGATTTCATAAAAATAATCCAGTTTAATCCATAATGATATCGGTGATAAATACATAAGACATTTGACCATATGAAGGAGTCCTAAGGCTGAGTAAGTCTTCAAAAGTCATTCAAATGCATCTGCTGATTAAAGAAGTGACCTGATGGGGGGAAAAAGATATACCTTAAGCTTAAAAAAAAAGGGAAGAGGATGGTGGGGCTGAGGGGGAGGAGGGTGGAAGGGTGGGACTGGAGGGGGGAGTAGGGAGGGGATTGTGATTGAGATGTAACTTGAAGAAATAAAAAATAAATTATAAAAAAGAAGTGAGACCTGAAAATCTTAAATTATATAAATCCCTCTTCTCTCCATCTGGGTGTGGATATCACTTTCTTTTCTGACTTTCTTTTTGCTTTCATATTTTATGGAATATACACAATCAGATTTCTCATTATGTATACTCATCAGCCTAATCTTGTAACATATGTAATGTTTGTGTGGTATAGAAGTCCTTCCTAGCTATTACGGATCCTATGGCAGGAGGGAAGCAGGAATGAGCACAGCTATTATTATTGCTCAGTTATAAAGTTTGGCTGTTATTTAACCTTCTTAATTTTTAGTTTCCAATTTTCTGTATGCTGTACAATGGGATTTTATTAATTAATTCTAATTTTATATAAAATTAATTGTAATGTGTTCATTCTGCATATGCTATAATTTTAAAGTATTTGTTGTTATTTTTATGGAATTTAGAATTATCCAATGTCTATGAAAACTATATCATATAAATTATTCCTGTTTTTTTTCTTTTCATCATGATATTTTATAAGACACATCATCTTGAAAATACTAACATAATATAATTGAGTGTAGAAAATATAATTTAGCATAGAAAATGTTTCTCACCAGGTGTGGTTATGCATACCTTTAATCCCAGCACTCGGGAGGCAGAGGCAGACAGATCTCTTCAAGTTCAAGGCCAACCTGGTCTACAAAGTGAGTCCAGGACAGCAAGGGCTACACAGAGAAACCCTTTCTCAAAAAAACAAACAAACAAACAAACAAAAAAACAAAAACAAAAAAAACAAAACAAAAAATTCTTCTCATTTAGATCACTGAGGAGCTTGGAGTTAAACTGTCAGAGAAAACAGGGGAACTTGAGGTCTGAAGGAGTAGGGAACTAAGTACCATGAAATTAGCATAGGTGTGATGAGGACCCTATTGAACAAACAAATACAATTTTGGTGAATGAAAGACAGGATTTCTAGACAGCCACAGCACCACACAGGGATGTGTAGAAAATAAGGTATGTTTGAGAATATTAAAAATTATTAACAAAATTAATTATAATTATAGGGTTTTGTTTGATCTATGAAATTTAAGTCAATTTATTTTTTGAAAATTTTATGCCTTGTTGCATAAAAATGGCTAGGAATATGGCTAATAACTGAATTGTCTTACATGCTCATTCTTACTAATGTAATTTACTTCATGGGTTTTATTCAGAAACTAAGGTTCTGGGTGAAAACCAAAGTAATTAAAGTCAGTATGACATATGTGATTAGCCATGTGTGGAAAATTCCTATCACTGGATAGAGTATGCAAATGTCATGAATAAAACTAAAGCAGTTTCCAAGTATAATCCAAAAAACTAACCCCAATGTACTTTTAGAAAGACTAACAGAGTTATTGTAAAATAAAAGGAAATCTTAGATGAAACAAAATTCTATGGGAAATGAGCAAGCTGCAGAAATCTAGGAACAAAGGAGATGAACAGTAGGGTTTTTAGTGTCTTCTGTCTGTGGTTTTGATTTGTTGATTTCTCTCTTAATCATGAGTAACCAAATACTAACTAAATAAACTTCTGTCATGAAGATTGATGAGTGGTCTCTTAGTATGTGACAACAACATTCACTACGCTCATAAAGATTTGTGGCTTCCCAATTACGCTCTTCTAGACAGCTTTGGGGTCTTCGGTGAGTTTGTCGCTCAACAAAAATGGCTTTTTGAGAATTAATTATCCTTGTTATCTTATGTCACTCAGTGGTTAGGAAAATATTTGCTGTAGTTTATTACACATAAAATACTACAGATCACTAGATGTGAATCCTGAATGATGAAGGAAAATCATCTTAGACCTTCGCAAGCTTATTTTATATTGGAAGAGACAAAGATGCAAATGACAGTTTAAATATATTTTTCTAAGTATGGTGACTAATATATGATGTATTAGAGAGAACTCATAATGATCAGAACTAAAATCCTTTGTCATAATGTGTTAATTTGTGTATCCTAGATTTCTGTTAATATAACAATGAAGATGTGTGGGATCTTTGCTTACATATTATTATATTACATATATGTCACATACCATCATTAATACAGCCCTTTGTATTATGTAAAATATCATGGATTTTTATTTTTAAGAATGTAAGACATGCATACAATATGATTTTGTCTACTTCTATTCTTCCCCTTCCTACTTTCTTCATGCCCCCACAACATGCCATCTCCCATAAAGAGTCATAGGTAAGATTAAATAATGAAGAGATATGAAAAATTTAGCTCAATGTACATGTTTAGAAATAAGATCAAATGAGCAAATTAAGTTGAAATGGCATTGCAAGTAGTAAAATAATGGAAACTTACTAGCATATGCTAAATTTAAGGAAAACTTCAGATCAGAAAACCTGAATGGTGAAATGTAAGTTTGGGAGAAGAGAAAAATGAGTGTGGACCTCTCAGTGTCAGTCCATCTGGGGACTTGTTTTATGTTTTTTTTACCACAAACTGTAGCTCAGTCACTTTCTGTTTTGAATCTATTTCTATATTGAATTGAAGTCGTCAAGTATTTGACAAAATTGAACCATTTTACCACTTTTCTGCAAAACATTCAGACTTTCATCATTTTCTGTTTTTAGTATCATTTGCAATGTTTGTTTCAAAAATAATACATTATTTTTGTGTGTGTATGTTGCAATTTGGATCTTTCATACCATCAGATATATCCATGCAAAATGTTATAAATGAATCTTCTAGGAACTTTTGATTCCACCAATTTTGTTTTGTATGAATTTATTACTTTCGTCGTAAAATTTTCTTTATCTTAAAGAGACGGAACACTTTTGCAGAACCAGATGATCATTGTTTATTTGGTTTTTGGAGCACATTTGTTAATAAAATATGATAAAATAATTTTTTAAACACTTAAAATATTTTTTCAGTATTTTAGCTTATCTAATCCATGATCTTTGGACTGACATATGGTATTCCCGGTGCTGTTATTTGAAATGATCAGAAGCAAAATGTAATCATGAAGACAGACATATGGAAGAAAAAAGCTGGATAAAACTCTCTAGTTTTGGGGTCAAAAGTAAAGGAAACACCAGTGAAAATTTTCTACATAGGGTTCTAAGTAGAATTTTATCTACATTTGGGAAAACACACAGAGTTTGAAAATGATGATAATATATATTTTACATAGTGCTGTGGAATTGCAATGGATAGGACATTTCAGTGCATAGTATCTATCTTAGTTAGGGTTTCATTGCTGTGAAGGGAAAACATGATCAAAGCAACTCTTATAAAAGAAATCATTTCACTCAGACTGGCTTACAGTGTCAGAGTTTTACTCCAATATCATCATGGCAGGAAGCATGGTAGCATGCAGGCAGACATGATGCTGAAAGAGCCGAGAGTTCTACATCTTGACCCACAGTCATCAGAAGGGGACTCTCCTCTGCAGGAAGCCAGGAGGAGGCTCTCTACAGCACTGGGCAGAGCTGGAGAATAGGAACTATCAAAACTCACCCCTACACTTCCGTCACCAAGACCATGCCTGCTCCAACAAGGCCACATCTCCTAATAGTGCCACTGTCTGTGGAGCTAAACATTCAAACACATGTCTCAGTGAGAGCCAAACCTAACCGAGTAAAACCACCACAATGTCAAGTAGTTTAAAAAAGGCATTATTTTAATTTTATTCCTGCTAAATTACTTTATCCTATATTTAATAATATAGAACATATTTAGAAATTGTATATTTTAAATCATTTATATACAAATACAAATACATTTACAAATGAATGCAAGTATTCTAGTCCTTCTTGAGGTCTACTTTAATATATATACATATACATATATGTGTGTATAAATATATTCGCATATTCCTCACTGCTCAAGGACTTAAAGATATTTCTATTGGCTGTCAACTATCTATAAGGATTTATAGGTTTACTTTGTTGTTTTTTGGTATATATTGAAAAATTGGTTTTTCATAATTCTTATTCCAAATCTAAAGTGTGATTTTTAATAATGACACTAGAGCATTTTGTGAAGCTTAATTTCAATGATGTGTGTGTGTACGTGTGTTTGTGTGTGTCTGTGTGTTATGTGTGAGAGGGAGGGAGAGAGAGAGGGAAAGAGAGTATGTGTACCTACTGAGTGAACTCATCAATTGTCAGAAATAAATATTCCTTGTCATAATGCATTATCTTGGAGACTCTAGATTTCTGACAATATAACCATCAATAAGTATCTTTCCTTATACCTGTCATTAATATATCCTTTTGCATTTTGTAAAATACTTCATACATACATGTAATAAAAATAATACATATATATATGAAATTATATTTATGTGTACTCAACATCAAACACAAAATGAAATATGATTTTGTGTACATCTGTCCTTCCCATTCCTGGTCCCTACAACATGCCATCCCCCAACTCCATGGCTACACACACATACATATATATACACAATATGTAAATATCTGTATATATGTGTATATAAATATATATGTACATATATTTGTATATACATAAGTATGTACATATAAATCTCACTAATTCAGGTGTGTGCTGCCCTGTATATTTGTAGGTATGAGGCCATCTACTGGAGCATGGGCAACCTGTCAGTGACCACATTTTTAAAAAAGAACGATTCTCCCTCCCCCAACCACCTATCTACTGTCAAAGGCTACTCAGTAAGCGGTGAGGCCTTGTGATCATCTATAACATTTCTAATGCAATTTTAGCTAGATTGAATTTTACAAGTCTTTGGCCGGTAATCACATATGTTGTGAGCTCTCTGCTGTGATAGCCATATCATGCCAGAAGCGAGAACTACACTGCAGTTCTCTCCATTATAATTCTTTCTCACTTCTATTCTGCAGTGTTTCCTGATCCTGGATAGACTTAGTGTTAGCATATATGTCCCATTTAGGGTTGAGCACTCAGTCTCATATTCTCAGATCTTGGACTAATTAGGTGTCTCTCCATTCACTGTTGCTAACTAAAAAAGAAGCTTCTCTGTCAAGTAGGTATAAGCATAAATATTTATAAGACATTGGTCAGGGAGAACACAGGATGTTTTCCTTTCTGGGCTTTGATTACCTCATTAACGTTATCTAAGATAGGCAACATAACACACACTTTAATCCTAGCACTTGGGATTCCAAGTCTGCCTGTATTCTATAGTAAGTTATATGTCAGCCTAGTCTACTCTCTGAATTAAAATTTTTATTGATTATGCAGATATTGCGACCAAGACAACTTATAGAAGGAAGTGTTTGTTGCGACTTAGTTTTAGAGGGTTAGTTAGAATATATGCCCAACATAGTAGAAAACATAGTAGCAGACAGGAGGCAAGATACTAGGGCAGTAGCTGACTGCTCACATCTTCAATCTTCAAACACAAGGCAGAAAGAAAGCCAGTTGACTGGAAATGGATTGTGATTTTGAAACCTCCACATCCATAACACATTCTCCAACAAGGTCATATAACTTAACCCTTCACAAACAGTTCCATCAGTTAGCAACACAGCATTCAAATATGTGAGATTCTGAAGATATTTTCATTGAAATCATCATGATTACATAGTGAGACTCTCTCTCTCAGAGATATAAATAAAAAAATATTACATATATGATTTATCTGTGCCTACTCTTGGTCATAGCATTAATATGAAATTCTGGTTTCAGTTTTAATTCATAAACAGGAAATGAATGCTTTGTTAGGTATTTCTTTAAAAATTAAACATTTAATCAATCTTCCTTTTATTAAAAAATTTTCATAACCTAAAATGCATAAAAATAAATGTCTGAGTTTCCTAAGATATCGCCAGATTGATTTCCATAGTGGTTGTAAAAGTTTGCACTCCCACCAGCAATGGAGGAGTGTTCCCCTTTCTCCACAAACTCGCCAGTATGTGCTGTCATTTGAGTTTTTGATCTTAGTCATTCTGACAGGTGTAAGATGGAATCTCAGAGTCTTCTTCAGTTGCATTTCTCTGATGATTAAGGATGCTGAACATTTCTTCAAGTGTCTCTCAACCATTAAAGATCCCTCCTGTGTGAATTCTCTGTTTAGCTCTGTTCCCCATTTTTTGATTGGATTATTTGGTTTCTTGGCATTTAATTTCTTGAGTTCTTTATAAATTATGGCTATTAGCCCTCTGTCAGATGTTGGGTTGGCAAAGATCTTTTCCAAATCTGTAGATTGGCATTTCAGAAGGATGCACATGTCATCTATTCACTTATAATCAGATTTTAGCCATATAGTACACGATAACTATGCTACAACCAATGCACCGAAGGGAACAGGTATATAGACTTTGTTACCTGTTAATGAGACACGTTGCCCTAGTGGTGCTGTCTTGTAGGCCCCCAGGGTATAAGGAGACTCTTGGTCCTCATATGACTGCTGAACTGGGGTGGGGGACTGATACATAAGGACAGTCCACTCTGGAGGGAGGAATGGGATGGAAAGGATAGGGGGTAGTGGAGGGCAGGGCAGGACTGAGAGGGGTGGAAAGAGGGCACTGTGATAAAGATGTAACCTGAAGTAATAAATAAACATAAGAAAGAAGTGAAAACTAAAAATAAATAAATAAAATAAATTTCTGTTCAGTCTTTATCTAAAACTTGGTGTTGGATAGAGTACAGTTTTAAAATGAGGCCACTGCTATCAGTATGGAGTAGTAGTTCAGAGATTTTCTAGTCTGATTATTAATAAATTTTAACAAATAAAAAACGAATTATTCAGATACTGGCACCAGGTCTATACCTACAACTAATGATTCCCAAATGCAGCTCCCAGTCACCTGTCAGGAGCTTTAAAAACAAAGAACACAAAGTTATATTGTATTCTTTGAAAGCTGAAGAGACTCTCATGCACAGCAAACTCCTACACAGAAGCAGAAACAGCAGTTAAAAATTTAACCCTTATCTCAGTTCAAAGGTCTTATAAGGGCCAAGAGCCTCCTCATTCATTGGGGGTCTACGAGGCAGCACCACCAGTGAAAAGTGTCTCATTGCCCAGGAGAGAGAACTAAAAAACAAACAAACAAATAAGCAGACAAACAGATAAGAAAGAATAAAAAATAGAAAAAAATTAAAATTAAAATTAAAAAAAAATGTCTATGTCCAAGTTCCCTTTGGTGTATTAGTTGTAGTATCGATATCCTCTACTATATAGCTAAAATCCTACTATAAGTGAATAGATGCCATATGCGTCCTTCTGAGTCTGGGTTAGCTCACTCAGGATGAGCTTTTCTAGTTCCATCCATTTGGCTGCAAACTGCATAATTTCATTGTTTCTGATAGCTGAATAATATTCCATTGTGTAGATGTACCACAGTTTTTTAACCCATTCTTCGGTTGAGGGACATCTGGGTTGTTTCCAGTTTCTAGCTATTACAAATAAGGCTGCTATGAACATAGATGAGGAAACTTCCTTATGATTCTGTGAGGAGACATTTGGGTGTATACCCAGAAGTGGTATGGCTGGGTCCTGAGGACTGTTATATAGGGACACCCCACCCCAGAGAAAAGGGATGGAAGGGTTAGGGGGTAAAGAAAAAAAATAAAATGTGAAGTTTCGGCCTTTTGCTACTAATTGTCATAAACTGTTTAGGATAATTAAGAAATACAAACTAATAGTCATGCAAGCCAGTCATTGTGTTAGGTACTATGACAGTCTATTATAGTTATTTTCTAAGCTAATCAGAAACAAAGCTGCTAAGAGACAAGCAACATCTGCTTATCCTAATATAAGAGATAGATAGGGCCTCTTCAAAAACCTCAAGAGATCTGCAGAATATGGCATTCAAAAATGTTTTCTTAACTTTAGATTTTTTTTATATCGAGACATATCAGCTCCTGACAGCACCCCCTATTCTACTCCAAGTAGAAGATGAGCATCGAAGAATCTCCAGTGGGAGATGATTGAATTAGTCGCAAGCCTATCTCTTAGTAGGAAAATCCCCTTGCTCCAACTGTAGACAGAATGCTGTCCAAAAAGGACAAAACATGGAAGCAGGTAAGTCGAAAGCCTAGCTCTGCCAAGACAGGGTAGGCAAGTCCTTCATAACCCCTGCTCTACAATCAATGTCTGTCAGAGAAACGGGGCCAAACCACTGAAGATTGATGCTGTAATGTATGGAGAGAAAATGGGAACTGTCCAGGCAGCCACTGGTATGTCATTTCTTAGTTTGGGAAGCTGCAGGCCCTGTACTTCCTATAAAATCAGATATATTTATCCCTCTCAGGTCTCTGAGGTGGTTGAAGAATAGATAGCTAGAGTCTCATAATTAAATTTTGAGTTGTTTAGGAGTCAAGAGAGTATTATTTATCTAGGAAGATTATTTTAAAATTGTGTTGCAAGTTAGTATGAATGTTGAGTTAGATATAGAACTTTAAACTCATGGAGATGGTTAGATAGTAGAAAGTTAAAGTCAGGTGCCAAATACATATGGACTGGATATTGGGAAAGTATGCTAAGCCATATAACCCTCATAACTCTGGCCTAATTACCTCTTTTTTTTTTGTATTGTATCTATTATTATAAGAGAAAGAGCCATTTGTTGGACTGAAAGGGGGAGATGTTGGAGGAAATAAGATATACCTTAAACTTAAAAAACAAAAGGGAAGAGGATGTGGGTTTGAGGGTGGGACTGGAGGGGGGATTAGAGAGGGGATTGCCATTGAGATGTAATTTGAGATGTAATTTGGAGAAATAAAAAATAAAGAAAAAAAATTAACCCTTAACATTTGGATGTCTAATTTTGCTTCATAGTTCTCTTTACCACAAAGCTTCTAAACTTTTAAATATGAAGTTAGCCATCAACACAGTTTTATCCATCACATTCCCCTTGAGTTAAATCCTGAATCAAATTCGTGACTCTGCGGTAGGAACCTGTTCACACTAGGTGTTAATTACTCCCAGTTTAATAGTTCCTAAGTGGGAATTATATATGTGGTTAAGACATTAATGATGCAGGGCCAACCATAATAAGTAGAAGCAGAATTGCTAAGGACCCTGTGATGGCAGACAGCAGATTTACTAGCCAGGAAATAAAATGGGAGCCATTCATTTCCTTCTCATAGGGCTTTTCCTATCTATATAAGACATTTTCAAATTTCAGCCAAATTATCCTTTATAATTCCTGAGTAGTTTGTATAGAGGCAACAATTTCTCCAAGGCTATATAATAACCTTGTTTCACATAAAGCGTATCAAGTGCCTTACCATGATATAAGATTATGTCACCTATTAATTTGACCTGTTCTTCTATAATTATGCAATAGATTTTTCTAATGCAGAGAAATCCTGTGTTATTTGATGTCCTAGATTTTTGTAGTTGACATCATTCATTGTTGTGTCTGTTACCCTGAGAGTGTTTCTAGCTGTTCCCAATCCTGATATTGCTATGAGAGATATAAAAAGAAAAACCACACGTTTCTATCTGCCCTACAGGAAAAGATTGCCAAAACAAGTGATTTCTCCCGGGTGGCATTGCTGTAAGTAGACATGTAGGTTAATAGGAATACTAGTATACAAAATTCGGGATCTTGATACATATATATGTCAAATACCTAAACAGGGTCAAAATCCATCATCACATGCAATTCAAACAGTTTTAAATGAGATGTGTATGAAGGAATGTTTTCCTGACCAAGTTGTAGCCAGAAGCTGTTAGCCATTTCTGGAAAGTTTCATTTGCTCTTAAAGTGGGATCCAGATGCATACCGCCCATGAAAGAAAGGGAACGAACATACTCAGACATAATACTGTTAGTCTACAACCAACATAAGCCATATCTTTAGTGAAATTTCTCAGAACTTAGTAAGAGTCCATTTTTCTGCAGCTTGTTTATCATCCCCTGTGAAATCCCTGATATGTGAGTGATATATCCAGGTAAGGATATGGTCTACCTTGATAGGATTGCAGGTAGTGTGGCTGACAAGGTGTGGTCCCTCCTTTTCAGCAGGGTTGCAGTTTGTTTAGACTTAAAATTTCAGATGTACTCTCAACTGTAACTGATTTTCAGCTGAAATTAGGATGTTGTTGTCAGTACCCATGGAGACTTGAACAATAGTCAAAGACCAAGTATATGGATTCAGGCAGTAGAGGGAATTTATCCAAAGCACCTGGTTTGTTGACAAGAAACGGAGTGATCACATTGGCTGAACAGTTTTGCATCAAATTTCAGCAAGTCTAGGGTTCATGCGATTTGGAGCAGTCTGCAATTGGCAGTTGATTACTAGACAGTGTCTTTTAGACAGGTGAAAATCTGTTGAGACAGATATAGACTAGGAAAAGAAGTTAAAGTTTATGAACTTAAAGGAAAATCTTACATTTAGAACACCTCGGAAATAAGCCCTAGGTGGAGAAGTTTAAGCTGTTGGTTGATGGGAGTACTCATGTGGAATCATTTGACCTGTGTAATGCATCCCAGTAACAGCTCCCTGAAGCTTAAATTAATTTAAAGTTTACAAAAAAGAAGTAAAAGTTTTAATATTACCACTGTTTATAATATATACTAACATCTATATTGGTGAAAAAGCAGTATTCCCATGATTTTGAGACATAGTAAAAGTTTTGAAATCCCCAAAAAGTAATTTTGAGTTAAAAGTATTAACACATTTTCATATATATATAAAACATATATTATAATAATGGATATATATGTACATGCAAATGGATATATATGTATGTATATATATATATATATACATACATATATATCCATTTGCATCCTTTATAATAACATGAACCCTGGATGTGCTGAAATTTGACGAAAAACTGTTCAGGCAATGTGATTGCTTCTTTTCTTAACAGGAATACTACACACACACATACAAACACATATATTTTTATATTATTCACTCTAATTATTTTTACTTAAATACTCATGACTCCCATCCAAACCTAGTTCCTTCCAACCCCCAGCACTATGCAGGAGAGAAAGAAGGTGGAGGGAGAAAGGGCATAGGTTTCTTTGAGCTACTTCCTGCTGATTAGGGTCATTGGGTTCTTTGGGGATAATACCAGTCTCAGTAGAAATCCAGTAAACCAGGAGACAGCAACAGGAAGAACAAGCAGCAGTTTGGGGGAGAACCAGCATCCAGGAGAGCAGCAATTGCTTTCTCCTTTGTAGCCTTTTCTCTTCTTTGTAACCTTTCTCTTCTTTGTAGAGCCTTTTCTTCTACTTCTTTGTAGAGCCCCATCTCCTTGGCGTTCTGGCTTTTTTTGTTGTTGTTTTTTGTTGTTGTTGTTGTTGTTGTTGTTGTTGTTGTTTTGTTCCAAGTCCTCAGAGTTTCAGAGTTTATATGCTGCAGCTGGTTAAGCCACATGCCTGCTAGCTCATGAGACAATTAATACTTTACACCTGTGTCTTAAGCAGCCTTACACCTGGAATTAAACAAAAACATTCTTATAACTGGCTTTAAAAACTCATACCATATTTCCTCCTTTTAGTTCAAACTTTGGTGTGTGTATGTACGTATACACACACATTACAAAGAAGTAGGAAAAAGGGGGCTACAAAGAAGAGAAAGGGCTCCAAAGAAGAAAGCAGTTGATGCTCTCCCAGCTGCTGGTGCTCCCCCAAACTGAAAAAGTGGGGATCTAAAAAGAAGCAGGAGAAAAGGGGGCTCTACAAAGAAATAAGAGAAGGGGCACTACAAAGAAGTAGGAGAAAAGTCTCTACAATGAAGTAGAAGAGAGGGGGCTACAAAGACGGAATGGGCTCTACAAAGAAGTAAGAGAACAAGGGGCTCTACAAAGAAGAAAGAAAGGGCTCTTCCAGAAAGTAGGAGAAAGGGCTACAAAGAAGAAAGAAGTTATTGCTCTCCTGGCTGCTGGTGGTCCGCCAAACTGCTGCTTGTTCTTCCTGATTCTGTCTCCTGGTTTGCTGGACTTCTACTGAGACTTGTATTACCCTCAAAAAACCCAATGACCCTAATCAACAGGAAGTAACTCAAAGAGACCTAAGTCCCTTCTCTCTCTAACCTTCTTTCTTTCCCACTTAGTGTTGGGAGGTTGGGAGGAACAGGGTGGAAGGGAGGTAAATGTATTAAGTATAGTAAAATAAGTATAGTGTATAATAACATAATGAAATCTGCTTACTACAAGTGGCACCCACATAAGGGAAGGCATAATGGGAAATTTCATATCTAATGTTATAGAGGAGATGGCAGGATTTGAAGTTGTGAACAGTGTATTTCAGGTCCTCAGCAAAAGGCTTATGCTGCTGCTGCTACTGGGTTCTCTCCCACTTTGTGCCGAGAATGTTTTTTTTTTTTTTTTTTGTATGTTGTTGTTTTTCCTCCTGTATGATATTTTTCAAAAGATGGTGAGAATGCTTAAACAATCTGAAAAGTTGCAAATGGATAAGGAGGGGTATGATAAAAGAATTGCAGAAATGACTATGCAATTACAGAGCTTGGAAATAGAAGTTGAAACACTTAAAAAACAAAAAGAGTTGGAGAGAGAACACACAGGTTTAGATCTGGTGAAAGAGAAACACCCTGTTCAGAGAGAAAGGGTCAATCTCAAGGTAACTGCAACTCCAGAAGAGCAGCCTGGGGTTATGAGATTACCACCATTAGCTTTCCCAGTAGCTGCCAAAAACCTCAGATATCAAAACACTTGGTGTTTTAATTGTGGTAAGTGTAACTGAACCTTTAAATTATTATTTAACACTTATTTATTTATTACTAAATTCACTTATAACAAACACCAACAATTTCTTAACTATTAATCCTGTAAATTCCTACAACCCCTTTAACCTATCCACTAAACCTATTGATAATTATAACAACTACTTTCATAAACTTTTAGAATGATACAGTCTCTGGGGGAGGTCCTCAGTCATCAGGAGCACAGTCTTTGTTGTAGATTCTTTAACGCACTTAGCAGTCCTTTTTCTGGATCTCTCAGATGCAGGTTCGTCAGGGTAAGTTGGTTATTGCAGTCTCACTTTAAATAAGGCTTCATGCTTTCTTCTCTGTGGGAGACCCCAGCCGTCTGAAGGCCAACTTACTTCTTTTGAATCAGGAACTCAGCTGCTCTGCCTCAGTCCTTAAAGACAGGCACAGTTTCCCCTAGGCCACTGATTGAACAGATCAAACCCCTCTAGGCAAAAGCTGAGCCACAGGGTTTAGTCCTTGGCCTTTTGGTGTCTTGCTCAGGCTTTCTTTGCTCACCGG
>CAJQZJ010000209.1:1262852-1283895 GCA_907164525.1 Lophiomys imhausi
CTTATTTATTTATTACTAAATTCACTTATAACAAACACCAACAATTTCTTAACTATTAATCCTATAAATTCCTACAACCCCTTTAACCTATCCACTAAACCTATTGAAAATTATAACAACTACTTTCATAACCTTTTGGAATGATACAGTCTCTGGGGCAGGTCCTCAGTCGTCAGGAACACAGTCTTTGTTGTAGATTCTTTAATGCAATTAGCAGTCCTTTTTCTGGATCTCTCAGTTGCAGGTTCATCAGGGTAAGTTGGTTATTGTAGTCTCACCTTAAATAAGGCTTCATGCTTTCTTCTCTGTGGGAGACCCCAGCCATCTGCAAGCCAACTTACTTCTTTTGAATCAGGAACTCAGCTGCTCTGCCTCAGTCCTTAAAGCCAGGTACAGTTTCCCCTAGGCCACTGATTGGACAGATCAAACCCCTCCAGGCAAAAGCTGAGCCACAGGGTCCAGTCCTTGGCCTTTTGGTGTCTTGCTCAGGCTTTCTTTGCTCACCGGCTTCTTTCTGCTTCAGGGAGAGAGCTGGCCATCAATGGCCAGCCCTTTTTTCAGCAGGACTCTTGGAGCTCTCTAGCATCAGGGGCCTCTTCCCTTTCTGGGCTCCATGCACTGTCCTTAAATAGGAGGAACTCTGTTTCAGCTTAATTTGGGCTCCGCCCACTTAGCAGCTGAAAACAATGTCAGGCCAGATACTTTGTTTCTTCATGTCTATTGAGTCTTTCCTGTTTTTCCTGACTTCAACCTTGTTTTTCAGTCTATTAAGTCTTTCCTGTTTTTCCTGAGTTCATGCTGATAATGCTCTTCAGGCCCCGAATTAAGAGACAGTATCAGAAACTCCTATATATTTTCTAAATCTAATTTATCTAACCCCTACAGTTGATTTATTTTGATCCAGTTTTCTATATCTACACTAGATTTATTCAAGAAACACAAAAATATGCACATATTTAAGGGCTTCTTGTCCTGATTTGCTCTAGGAAGGGAATCATATTAACTAAACTTTCAGTCATTTAGCACCAACTAAACCAAAAATAAGATTAAAGTGAGGTATGGGTTCATGATGGATGGTAAAGCAAATTACTTTTCTCTTCTGACAGGGTATTGGTTTATATATTAATCTTAATTATACAAATATATTTTATTAATGAAGCAATCAGTTAATACTTAATCAACATTTAGGTGCATGATAACAGCTTTCAGTTTTTCTGGAGCAGTAGAGCGATTGGGAAAAATTAGATATCAGCTTCAAAACTCTCTCTCTATTATAATAGCATAAAGGAATATGCATAGATTTAAATGACAACATGCTATGGGTCAAAGCTAATTTTGACTGATATTGACTTAAACTACATGAGAAAATGTTATCCTGCATTTGGTAGTAGTGTACTCTTTAGAAGTGTATTCTCCTAATAGCTTGTTTTACCCTATGTATTACTTTTCAATATACAGTATTTGTAACCTATAATATCCTGGATGTTTTTATAAGTACTGGATGTACAGTAATTGTGAATTATAGCCACCATTCTCAGATGGAAGTAAATTTAAAATAGATTTAAAATATAGGATGTATCAGGCAGAGATTTTACTGCTGAAAACAGACTAAATTGCTGATAGAAATTTAAGAAATACAGTGAAATTGTTTTACATCAAATGGGTAAGAAATATTTTTTTTGAGAAGGTATGAGGAAGAATTGTCATTTATGGAAAAAGGGCAATTGTCAATCAATGTCTTAAGAGTAGAGTGTGATTAAGAATGTTTCAGGAACAATCAATAGGTCAGGAAATTTGGAAGACAGTGCAGACAACTTACAGGAACTTGTCTTCTTACCTATTACAGTTATATATATATATATATATACTATGAGTGCTGTGTCCTCTAAAATTCATGTGATAAAACTCTAACACTTGATGTTATAGTATTAATTGGGGTTGGGGCTTTAGGAAGTGTATAAGTCACCACCTCATGTATGAATTTTTACCCTCATTTGGGATGTCTCTGTAGCTTTCTTCCTCTATTTAGCTCACTGAACATACAAGAAGAGTTGAAGCTATAATGAGTTTTCCCAGTGTATCTCATCGTCTCATCTGTTCAACAGTGAATCATAGCAGAATATGTAATGCACCAATCTAACAACAAATTTTGTCAGCTTTTATGACTGTCAATTATACATGCTATGATTATTAGATTATTAAAAGATAGAAAGTACTTTGTAAAATAAAAACAGGTTATGCATGCTCATGTTTAGTTTGTTCTGGTCCACAAACTACACTTCTTTCAATACATGCCATTGCTTTCTCATAACATTTCCCTCAAATACAGAGAGCAGGAATTTATTTCAGGAGGCAGTTTGGTTGGCATCTTCACCAATACACCTTTCTCACCTTCCAAACTGTTTTTATCAAAACACAATGGAAGCATAAATCTTCAACCAGTTCCAAATTCATGCTTCTACAGTATTTGACTCTGATGATTTTTTCCTTCTTGTTTGCAAAACTTCTTTGATACAATTCCAGAAAAGCATACTTAATCTACTTCTGTTTAACATTGCATAGAAGGACCCTAATGCTTTTAGGTAAATTATTATCTCTTCTTTTACTATATATTCAATGTTTAGAGAACCACAAAGTTCAGGGCTTGACCCTTTCTTTTGTATTTAACTGTGTTTACTAGGTTTTGTCTCATTGATTTTGTAAACATTAGATACTACAACTAACACTCTAGAATGTTCCAATTAAATAGAATTAAGAATGTCAAAGTTAACATAGCCAGTCTGAATTACTGATGATCCCGAAGTCCTCATCTTCTGGCAATATAGAATTTGGCAACTGTCATAAGCTAATTCTCTTTGTCAGTCTCTCTGTATCTCTCTATCTCTGTCTGCCTTTGTCCGTCTCTCTCTTTCATTTCCACATCTGGTATGTATTGACAGTTGACATTCAATTTTACTTTTAAATATAATAACTCCAAACGGTAAATGATTGTGGTGTTTTCAATTTTGTTTTCTTACTCTCCTTAGTACCTATGGTGATTGCTTCAGAATGTCAAAATTTTGCTATAGAAATTACTTTGGGGCCTTCATACATATTATATAGTGTTTTACTTTCATGACCCTAAGGATTCTACATTCATCATATTCTATTCTGTTTGAACCTACTGTTGTTGCGTTTATTTTAATTTGGTCTCCATTCAGGAAAATGAGTGTGAGGTACCAAGACACCCTTGGTTTACAGTCCCAACCTAGATGATTTTTTTCTTCCAAATTTGTAATTAAAATTAAAGGGAAGGAAGGAATAATACAGACTTTATCCAGGAACCTATTTCTAGCGGCTAGATTTTATTTTACACAAATAGTTAGTAAATGTTTTCAAATAAAGGGATAATTTAATATTTGGAAATATATTTAAGTATTCTAAAAGTAAATATTCTGTTGTATTGTTTAAGATATTTTACCATTTTTAATTTATCACTTAATTAATTTCACTTCTTTAACTTTTATTATAGGATACTACAAGCTTAAGAGTGATTCTAAGCTAATAAGAATTGAAGCCTCAGTAAATAGCCTATATATCTCAAAAAGAATAATTAGTAAAACATTTGGTTTAGTACATAGCATTATAACATGTAATTATTTCATCATTCCCTAACTTTTAAAACTAGTTTAACTTAAAACAATAGACTTGCACATTTTGAAAGAGTTTCATTAAAATTAATTTTGACATCTCCTCCATATGTATATATGCAAACAAATATAAATATATATACATATATGATAATTTGTAGTTACATACATGTGTATTTATATTCTTATTTAAGCCTATATCTATATGCAATTCCATAATGTATACATATTCCTTCTTCAGATTACATAATGTTGTTGTAAAATTTGTAATACAAGTGCTATATATTATTTAGAACTTTTCACCTTGACATACTACACAATTACTATATTAAAAACAATTTATTACTTTAAAGTGTATGAAAACTTTTCCAATCCAAATATTGAATCAAATATGAAAATGATGGGATTCTGACTACTTTAAAATGCAAAGACAACATCTTCATAATTTTAAAATTGCTTTACATCATATCATGACTATAGTGTTTATTGAGAATTTTGTTTCAGGAATAGAGGGTTGCTGTTGTGTAAATAGTGACATTATTTATTTAATAAATTTTATAAATAATTAACTAAATGATAATTAAATTATTAAATAAATGATAATAATTGAAGATGGCATTCAATAAATCCTGACAAAATTATTAAGCAGAGGAGAAACTTCAAAATCTTTTTTGTGGATCATTTAATTTATATTAGGTTTTCATATAAGATTATGGAAATGTCTATGCAATGATACTAAACATAGGAGATGACCATACTTGGAAAACAGTTTCAACTTACAGAGTTACTAATAGGGATTAAAGTAGTATTGGCTTTCCCTACTGTTTCAGAAAACATCACATTCCACATGTAAAAAAGGGAAGAGGGCAGGAAAGTGAGAGGAAAGCAGGGTTATTATTCCCAGAGTGTTAAGCTCGAAATGCATGAGCAACACTAGAGAATGATAGCGTATCTGTTATGCTTCTTTGAGGAAGCTGACTCATAATATCTGGTTTATGGTTCTGCTAAGATTAACTTATTGTGTTCATGTCAGTTCTGTCCTTAAATAGCTGGGTGTTTGTTGCTCTTTTCCCAGGTTCAATATGTTTTCTCCATTAAGTGTTTGGATTTTTTCCTCTCATTTATTTACTATTAGACATTTTATTTTTATTAAATTCAAGAATTTTATTACAGAACTTTTGAGGATCTCCAGCTCTATATGAATTGGAAACATACATAAAACCAGAAGGAAGAACAAGTGTGTCAATGACATATTTCAAGGATACCCATAAAGTCTATACTGACATATTTAACATCCAGTGTATCAGCAGAGATGCCAGTAAATTCCAACAGTAAGCAGCAGTGCTTTTGCTAGGTTGCTATAATAAATTGTTAGGCTGCTTTAAAAGCAGGTATATTTCATATGGAAGGGATTGGGTATGTTTTTCCAGAACATTATAATTCATGAAAATTAACTATAGATTTTCAGATAGGGAAGCATTAGCAAGAGAAAGGTTTAGTTTAAAATAAACTATCACCTGCAATAGTTCACCTTTTTAATTAATTTGTTAAATTTATATTGAACTTATAAATATTTTTATACAAAGGAATCATAGACATAAACAATTTTATTCAGAGTGATATATTTACATTTTTTTCCCTCTTGTCATTTCAGAACAGTGAGAAGGGCAAGTGGGTGACATACACAAACATATAGTTAACATTAATAGTGATATTTCCTTATGAGATAGAATGGAACATTAGCTTTCCCTTGTAATAAAAGCCATTATAAAGCAAACATATCCATGTTAAATTGAATCTAAGTTTCAATAGCAAGGTCTAATATGACTGAGTACATATATTGTTAACCATATTGGCCTCTACTTAAGGGATACACATACTATTAGTAAGTAATTTAGCACTTGTACTTAGTAATGGAGTTAAATGACTTCATATTTATAGATAAGGAAAATAAGATCCAGGAAAATCACTACTTTTATGTATCAAACTATTATTCTCAAACCATGGTAAAATTTTACAAAAAAATGCTTATTTCTGAATTAAGTATCTCTCATTTTTATTCTAAAATTTCAGCATAAGCTTAATAATTTAAAATATTAAATAAATCAATATTATTGCTAAATATAATTTTAATATATTTATTTTAATATATTGGCATATTCATTTTTCTGATAGAAATGAAATCCTTATCTGCAATTTTAAAGTTCATTTTATCTCTATGCAGTGCATAGTAACTTTAGGCAAAAGGAAAATTTAAAATCCCTCTCAATTCACATTGGATTATAAGACCAGGGTTCACTTTGAGTGTCAAAATGTACATATCTCAATTCATTAGGCTTCTTTGTCTGATTCAAGGAAGTATAAATCTTAAAGGTAAGTTTCTCTGAAGATGAAGATTTTGATACTAGAGACTTATGAAATGGTTTCAGGGATTTAACACACAATACCTGAAAAAAATATATATATGTTTCATGTCAGGTGTTGTCAAGCTCCTCAGCAGGCCACCACTAATACACCATATATATCATCTATAAACTCAAAATACATAAAATAATATTGAGTATATCAAATCCACATATAATATATATGAATATATTAAGATATTGAGCCACCAATCTGTTAATAATTTGAACAGAAAAGAGAGTCTCATATACTAAGAAAAAGATAAGGAATAAATTAAACAAAATATATATGCTTTCTGTTACTATAAGAAATTCTTTACTAAATCAATATGTAATTAGGAAAATTTTATTGAAGTTTTATTTAAAAATGTGCTACATGTTTATCCATAGCTTTATCACCTGTATGGTAAGGTTTTCTTCAGACAATCTTACACAGGACTGTTGTGGTATATAAAACTTTCAAAGATATTCCCCCAAGATCAAAGATAATGCACATGTCTTCCCGTGTTAATTTGTCGTGAACAGTAGACAGACCCATAGAACATCCTCCAACTATCCCTACTGTATAACCATATCTTTGTGGAATGTTTTTAAGTACTAGAAAGATTTACATTTACTTCTCCTGTGACAAAAAGCAAAAACAAAACAAAACAAAAAACAAACAAATAAAGTATACTCAGGTTTACCCACAAGACAACAATGAAGTAAGAAACTGGGTGTTAGATATCTGACTCCTCATGTGACTACATGAGCATAGAATCCTTGTCACCCTTGGATCTGTAGAAGAGACTACAGACTTTAAAACACTTTCACTGCACTTAAGTGAGAGTCTGAAATAGGTGTCCGACTAAGACACTTGGAGGCTAATAGTGGACAGTTTGAGAGATAGTGTATGCCTCATGCTGCCAGGTGTTGTCAAGCTACTCAGCAGGCCACCACTAATGCACCCTCTTTACAGGGTGATTGCTCAGACCTTTCCCTCATATTTCTATGACTTTTTTATTGTTTGTACATTATCTACTGATTTTTTTCTTATTTATATATTACCATAGTCCTTTATATAGCCCAGCTAAAACCATTTGTATGTTATATATTTGAAAATATTTTCTCACAGTATGAGAACTGGGATTTTATTATCTTAACAGTATTGTTTTAAGAGAAGTCATTTTTAGTAGTGATGAATCTTAATTTGTCCATTTTAATGATACCATTAAAAATTATGTATGTTCATGTGGTATGTGGGTATATATATTGATATGTGCATACCACAGGACCCACAAGGAAAGATACTATATACAGTATGGGATGTAAATAGTTATACCATACTATTGTAATATTTTATTACTTACTAAATATGTGCTCATTAAAAATATATATCCAAACAAATATGCTTTGTTTATGTCTTCATTACTTAAAATTAATGAAGAAGAGTTAAAAAATAGCTCCACATGGGAATAGAGACAGGAAGCTCTATGTGCTAAGAATCAATCCCAGTCTAAGGCTAATTGTGTCCCTAATACATAATAAAAAATTCTATGTAATATCATTCACAGTTCATAGAAACTGGTTGTATTCTCATCAATAAAAAAATTGTTAGTATTAGAAAGATGTTTAGCAAAACCTCCAACAAACCCTGTTAATGCTAACTCTTAGAGTCAAGAAGTTAGCTTATTGCTCTATTACTGAAGAGCTATATATGGGTTTAATGAAAAAAAATTAATAATTGCCTCAAAAATTAATATATATCGAAAAGTAATGAATAACATCTATGAACAGAAAAAACAGAGATAAATATTCTCTTTTGAAATATTTAATAAATTCCTGGATGAACAGTATAAAGAAAGCAGAAACCAATAGAAAATACAGAAATTTTAAAATTTAAGAATGAATATTGGAATATTAGTCAATTACAAAAAAATTAAATCAGGTCTTGTTATACTTATTGGTTGTGAATATACTGAAAATTATAAATAAGTGAATTTATTTTGAATTATTTAAATACACAGAATAATTACATTGGAAATGAAAGCATTCTCACCTGGATAGTAACCATATCCAATAGTCACCAAGAGTAGATTCTTAGTCACTAGCACAGAAAAAATGTTGTTTAGAAGTTAACTGTGGGGTGGATCCAAGATGGCAGGGGCCCGCATGGACGCATTTTAATCTTGGGGAAAACACCCACAATACCGCAAATATTATAAGCAACTGTACAAAAAAAATCTGAGTGACTTGAACCCCTGGGTCTCACCTAGCTACCAGGCACCATTAAAAGTCCCTGGGAAGGATGCTCTCTCCCACTCTCGGACACACACAGAAGCCGCTGAATCAGGGAATTGGGAACCCCCACCAGGAGAGATGCCATGAGTGGAGTCAGGCAATTCGACTGCTACACCAAAGCACCCCCTTTGGATCCAAGCCAAGAAGACAACAGGAGCAGACAGCTAAGAAATTCCAAATGGCCAAAGGCCCCAGAAAAAAACATAAATCAGGGTGGAATGACTCCAACAAAAGAAAACTATGCTAGTTCATCCAACCCTGACCACATCACCACAGCTGAAACACATGAAAACGATGACAATTCTACATTATGGAAAGTAATAGAGTCCCTTCAAGAAGAACGTAAATCTATGAAGGAATTCAAAGAAGTCACAAATTCACAAATGAAAGCAATGGATAATACCATTAGAGAACTCCAAAACAAGGTGGCTCAACTTGAACAGGAAAAAGACAGGGCAATGGAAGACTTACAGCCAAACAAGCAAATTGGAGCAGGAAATGTACAAAATTAATAAAACCATTCAAGCTATGAAAATGGAAATGGAAACAATAAAGAAAACACAGTCAGAGTTAAAAGTGGAAATGGAAAATCAAGGGGAGGGAACAGAACTATGGATATGAGTACCAAATATAGGATTCAAGAGATGGAAGACAGGATCTCAGGCATGGAAGAATAGATAGAAGAAATCAGTACAACATCCAAAGAAAATGAGAAAGCTAAAAAATCTCTCACCCAAAACATCCAAGAAATCAAGGACTCAATGAAAAGACGCGACCTAAGAATTGTAGGCATAGAGGAAAGAGAAGACTCTCGACTCCAAGGGCCAGGAAATATCTTCAACAAAATCATAGAAGAAAACTTCCCAAACCTAAAGAAAAAGATGCCAATAAAAATCCAAGAGGCATACAGAACACCAAACAGATTAGATCAGAAAAGAAACTCCTCTTGCCACATAATAATTGAAACTCCAAATGTACAGAACAAAGAAAGAATATTAAAAGCTGTAAGAGAAAAAGGCCAAGTCACATACAATGGCAGACTCATCAGAATCACACTTGACTTCTCCTTAGAAACTTTAAAAGCTAGAAGGGCCTGGACAGATGCCCTACAAGCCCTGAGAGAACATAGGTGCCCAGCCAGACTACTATACCCAGCAAAACTCTCCATCAACATAGATAGAGAAAACAAGATATTCTATGACAAAATCAAATTTAAACAATATCTAGCCACAAACCCAGCCCTACAGAAGATCCTAGAAGGAAAATTCCAACACAGAAAAGATAACTGCACCCAAGAAAACAGAGGAAATAGAAATCTCCACAGCAACTAAGCCAAAAGAAGCACAAGACGACCACATACACCAAAATAATGGGAAATAACAACCCCTGGTCACTAATATCCATCAACATCAATGGACTCAACTCGCCAATAAAAAGACACAGACTTACAGACTGGATCCATAAACAAGACCCATCTATTTGCTGCTTACAAGAAACACATCTCACTCTTGAAGATAGACACTATCTCAGAGTAAAGGGCTGGGAAAAGGTTTTCCAAGTAAATGGACCCAGGAAACAAGCTGGAGTAGCCATCCTAAAATCAAACAAAATAGACTTCCAATTGAAGTTAATAAAAAAAGACAGAGAAGGGCATTACATACTCGTTAAAGGAAATATTCATCAAGAGGACATCTCAATATTGAACATCTATGCCCCAAATACAAAGGCACCTACATTTATAAAAGAAACACTTCTAAAACTTAAATCGCACATTGATCCAAACACTTTAATAGTGGGAAACTTCAACACCCCACTCACAACAATGGACAGATCATCAAGACAGAAGCCAAACAGAGAAATAATGAGTCTAACAGAGATCAAGAACCAAATGGACCTAACAGATATCTACAGAACGTATCACCCTAACACAAAAGAATACACCTTCTTCTCAGCACCTCATGGAACCTTCTCCAAAATCGACCATATAGTTGGACACAAAGATAGCCTCAACAGATACAAGAAAATTGAAATAATCCCTTTTATCTTATCAGACCACCATGGAATAAAGCTGGACTTCAACAGCAAAAGAATCAACAGAAAGCCTACACACACATGGAAATTGAACAGCTCTTTACAAGATGACTACTGGGTCACCTCATTTACAAATTAACTCCAACTGGAACAAAGACCTACATGTGAAACCTGAAACTGTTAGAAGAAGAAAATGCAAGTATGTTATAATAGTATTAGAAAAGACCTTTCTCGCATTATCCCTTGAACTCTCCTCATTATTTAGTTTCTTTTGGTCTGTGGATGTTAGCATGATTATCATGTACTAAATGGCTAATATCTGCTTATGAGTGAGTTCCTAGCATGTATCTCAATCTGGGTCTGTGTTACTTCACTCAGGATGATCTTTTCAGGTTCCAATCATTTTGCTGCAAATTTCATGATGTCTTTGTTTCTAATAGCTGAGTAGTATTCCATTGTGTAAATATACCACAATTTCTATATTCATTCCTCAGTTGAGGGGCATATAGGTTGTTTCTAACTATTACAAATAAAGTGGCCATGAACATAGTTGAGGAAATGTCCTTGTGGCAAGTAGGGGAAATAAAATAGACATCTGAAGTGGATGGAGAGAGGAAACTTGATAGGATCCTAATGTAACTTTCATCTGAGAGGCTTTATCCAGCAGATAATGGAAATAGATACAGAGACTCACATTCAGCCGTTAGGTAAAACAAGGTAATCTTGTGAAAGAGTTATGGGAAGGTTTCAGGGAGCTGGAGGAGTAAAGGACAGCCCAAGAAGACATGCATAGCCAATTACTGAGACAGAGGGGAGCTGATAGAGATTGAACCATCAAGCGAAGAACTTTCATGAACTAGTCCTCGTCCCACTACACATGTGAAGCTGATGGGCTGAATGGTCCTCAGGTGGATCCCCTAACAACTGGAGCGGGAACTACAGTCTCTGATTTGGTCTTTGTTGGTGCTCTCTGGATTCCATTTTCCTAGTAGAGCTGCCTTGTCTTGCCTCAGTGGAAGAGGAGGCACTTAGTCCTCATCCAATTTGATGTACCAGAGTGGGTTGGTACTGGGAGGGGTGAGAGTATGGGGGAAATTAGTGGGAGGGTGATACCAAGGGAAGAGATGTAAAATAAACTAATTTATTTATTTATTCATTCATTCATTAAAAAAGGCCTTTGTGAAAAGCATCCCATTTCCCCAAGAATTAAGGTCACTGGCACCAACTGATAGGTGGTACTTCTTAACACTTAAATTTAAAAGCTTCTGTATGGCTAAAAAAGAAAAAAAATAAACAAACAAAAACAAAGCAAAATAACAACAATAACAACCAATCAACTGAGTGAAAAGGAAGCCAAAGAATTCAGAGAAAATCTTTTTTAGCTATGCAAATGACAGAAGATTACTATCCTGAATGAATAAAGAACTCAAAGAACAAAGAATCACAACCAAATGTCTACTCAAAATTGGGCCTGGGCATGAACTGAGATTTATAAAGAGACATAAAAAGATGGAGAGATGTGTAAGTAATATTTCCAAAATTGTCCTTTATCATCAGCAATTAGAAAAATACAAATGAATCAAACAATTTTGAAGTTTTATCTTGCCCCAGTTAGAATGGCAAAGGTCAACAAAAGAACCAAAACAAAAGGGTAAGGAGGATATGGTGAAAAGGAAGCCACAGTCACTGTTGATGGAGTTGTAAACTGGTCTAGACACTGTGGAAATCAGTGTGGAGAAATCTCAGGAAAGTAAAAAGTGAAATACCATATGATACAGCAAGACCACTACTTGGTAGATGCACTAAGCACTCAATATCTACTCCACAGTTACATGTTCATCTATGTTCATTATTGCTCTAGTCACAAAAGCTACAGAAATGTAAATAATCTAAATATCCTCAGATTGTTAAGGAAATGTAACAGTGAAAAACCTAGGCTTTATTCTAATATTGTAGTTCTATAGTCAACAAAAATATCCTTCTATGAAGAGATTGAAGTAAATAAATGGAATATACTAAAAGAAAGGGATTTTTTACTTATCATAGTTACCATGTAAAATCCTACCTTAGCAAGACACTATTTACTACATAAATACTAGAAGAATGTATTTAGTAGGGTTAGGAAGACACATGGGAAATGGAAAGAGTGCTATACTCAATCTAAAATACATTATAATTATTGAAAATATCCGCAAGCTTCAAATGAAGTGATCTCTTTGACCGACACATTATATGTTGAGCCATGCAAGATTCTGGTCAGCAGGAAAATGTGTCACACTTATAACAATGTTATAACTAACTTTGTACTGGTTTGATCAACAACTATAGAAGTCAGGCATATTCATAAATGGTATCTTATATTCTCTGGTTTCTTTGTAGATTTTCTCCTTAAGTTTTTATTATCTAGTAAATTTTGGTGCATTCCTGATATTTACATGATTTATAATTTGGTGACATTAGGTGAGAATTTTGGGAAGTAGGAAGGCATTGTGTCTTTAGTAAATCTGATAGTGTCTTTACAAGTAGATACTACACCTATTACTACCATCCACTGTGACAGCACATAGCTGCCTATATAGAAGGAAGAAAACCTGTACCACACATCTACTCTGCCTGTATCTTGGATATGAATAACTTTACCTCAGAATGGTGAGAATGGTGAGATGTATGCCTCAACTGTTAAGAATGATATAGTCTATGATGTTCTGACATAGTAGTCATTCAGAACATTATAGTTTTTGTGTTTTTTAGTGTGTGTGTGTGTGTGTGTGTGTGTGTGTGTGTGTGTGTGTGTGTTTTGTAACTAAAAATTGTTAGGGTTTTATTGCTGTGAAAAGAGACCATGACCAACACAACAACTCTAAGGGCTGACTTATAGTTTCAGAGGTTTAGTCCATTATCAACATGGCAAGAAGCATGGCAGCATGCAGGAAGTCATGGTGCTGGTGGAGCCTAGAGTTTTATATCATGATCTACAGGCAACAGAAGGAGACTGCCCCACTGGGTGTAGCTTGAGCTGATAAGACCTCAGATCCCAACTCCACAGTGACATACTTCCTCCAACAAGACCACATCTACTTGAAAAAGCCTACACTTCCTAATAGCCTAATAGTGTCACTCTCTATAAGGCAAGCATTCAAACAGATGAGTCTATGGGGATCATACCTATTCAAACCACCACTGTGTGTGTGTGTGTGTGTGTGTGTGTGTGTGTGTGTGAGTCCAGTCATGCTCTATTCTTATTTAATGTCCTTTATTCTTTGAGTATAGGGATTTTCGGTATTCTTTCCTTCAATAACCTACTGACACCAGCATGTCCCCCAGCTGTAGCATAGACCACAGTCTCTCACATGTTCTTCAAGGCAGCACAGACCATGGAGACCTTACAAGGAGTTCCAATCCAGAAACTGAACCTGTTTCCATCTCAGACATCCTGTTGTTTCTCAGAACAAGCAGGAGCTTGTAGCTGGATAGAATGTTCAGGGACAGAAACTGCAAAAGCTGCAGGCTTCTGCACAGCACCCTGCTGCTTCCCCAGTTCACTGCAGCTTTCTTCCTCACATGTCACCACCATTTAATCTCTAGATCCTCTTCTCTTCACCTCACATGCTGTCCCTTTCATCCATCACTCCACCTATCCATTGCATATAATTTTGTGTAAGTGGAAAGGCAGGAGGCAGATTTAAGTAGCAATTAAAATAATTTATATTTTTAGCATAAAGAATAGAAGCTGGAAACTTTTTGTTCATGCTCAGTAATTTGCATGTGAAACTAATTCATGAATAAAAGTGCAAGATGTTTTTACTAAAAAAAACTTACTGAATACTTATAGCAAAATATTTCTTCAAATTTTTTATAAATATTTTCTCTTTTTCTCCTCCAATGAGTAAATAATTTGTAATCACACCATTTGTTTTTGTTCTATATTTATTGTATGTAGTCTGGTATTCTCCTTTGTAATCTATTATTCCTATTGCTTTGAGTAATTATTGTTCCCTTGTCTCCAAGTTTGAAACTTGTTTTTGTTGTTGTTGGTTTTTTGTAGTGTAATCACACTTTTCTCATTATTTCCAAATCTATGCAAAAAGACAGTTGAAAATAGTTTGTCTTAGGATTTCTATTGCTGGCCTGAAACACCATAACCACATGTAAGTTGGGAAAGAAAAGTGTTTATTTGGCTTACATTTTCATCACCGAAGTAATCCATTTTAAGAGCTCAAACAGGGCAGAGATCTGGAACTGATGCAAAGGCCATGGAGAGTTTTTGCTTACTGGCTTCATTATTATGGTTTGCTCAGCCTGATTTCATATAGAACCCAGGACCGCCAGCCCAACAATGGACTGTCCATAATGGGTCAGTCCTACCTCACCAACTACTAATTAAGAACATGTTCTACCTGCAGACAGACTGCTGTCCAAAAAGGACAAAACTTGGTAGCAGGGAAGTCGACAGCCTAGCTATGCCAAGACAGGGTAGGTAAGTCCTTCATGATCCCTGCTCTACAATAAATGTCTGTCAGAGAAACAGGACCAAAAGGCTGAAGACTGATGCTGGAATGTATGAAGAGAAAATGGGAACTATCCAGGTAGTCACTGGTTTGTCATTTCTTAGTATTGGAAGCTGCAGGCCCTGCACTTCCTATATTATCAGATATATTTATCCTTCTCAGCTCTCTGAGGTGGTTGAAGAATAGACATCTTGAGTCTCATAGCTAAATTTTGAGTTGTTATCAAGAGGGCGTTCTAGATCTAAGAAGATGGTTATAATAGTGATGAAAGTTAGTATGAAAACTAAGTCAGTTATAGAACTTTAAACTCATGGAGATGGTTAGAAGGTAGAAGGTTAAAGTCAGGGGCCAAATATGTATGAACTGGACATTGGGAAGGTATACTGGGCCATTTAACTCTCATAAATGTGGCATATTTAATTCTGCTGTTTTGTATAGAATTTACTGTTATAAGAGAAAGAACCATTTGTTGGATTGAAAAGGGAAGCTGTTAGGGGGGAAGAGGGTGGAAGGGTGGGACAGGAAGGGGGAATAGGGAAGGGTTTGTGACTGAGATGTAACTTGAAGAAAAAAAAATAAAGTACTTATATATAAAAAAAAAGAATACAGGGTGGTGAATATGGGATAGTTTGTAGGAAAGAAAGGGAAATGGTGAATGATGCAATTATAATTTCAAAAACATTCAAAACATAACTTTTTAAGGTACAGTATTTAGACATTTAACTTCAAGTTAATTTCACAGAAGATATATTTAAACAACTTATTAATTAAAACTCTTGAGGTATTAGTTTTCCTTTTGTTATAATTATTAAGGTAGAATTTGTTATTTGAAAAAAGAAACACACAGGAATATAAAGGAAGTCCTGCTTCCTACTACTTAATCCTTCTCAAGAGACACCACTTTACACAGCTTCCCTGAAGAGATGAACACAAAACTGTCAAAGCAAGCAATGTATTTACTACTTGTTATGAAATTATTGTATATGCTATTTCACTTTATGGAGCTACTGTTCCTCTTAAAATTAATATTCAGTTATGTATATATTGGCAGAATGTTCAATGTATCTCTTTACCCATTCTCCTTCTGTCTGCCTTGTTTTTCAACACAATTATGTAAGATTTTACCTTTCTTTGTAGGTGTAAGAATAGATTTTATTTTTGGATCCTGATTTCAGGGCTTTTTTGTGTCCATATGATGTTTGTACATAATTAAAAGGTTATTATAGACATTAAAAAAAGAACATGTTCTACAGCTGGATCTTATGGAGATATTTTCTCAATAATGGTTCTCTCATTTCAGATAATACTAGTATGTGTCATGTTGACATAAAACTGACCAGCAGGGAGCTCATGTGTGGTGTCACAGTATGAGCTCCGTCCTGCAGGAAGGTTTGGCAGAAAAGGATGCTCACTTCATGGAAGCCAAGAGGCAGAGAGAATGACTGAACACAAAGATCCTTTCTTTTCCCACATATAGTCCTACTGAGCTCACAACCTTAGAAGAAAGTGCTGCTACTTTACAGAAGCATGCATTCAGACATTCCTAGAGCTGCTCTTTTAAATTACCTAGACAATTCTGTAACTGATCTTTTAAATTATTATTTATCACTTATTTATTTATTACTAAATTCACTTATAACAAACACCAACAATTTCTTAACTATTAATCCTATAAATTCCTACAACCCCTTTAACCTATCCACTAAACCTATTGATAATTATTTTTCTAACCTTTTAGAATGATACAGTCTCTGGGGCAGGCCCTCAGACGTCAGGAACACAGTCTTTGTTGTAGATTTTTTAACGCACTTAGCAGTCCTTTTTCTGGATCTCTCAGATGCAGGTTTGTCAGGGTAAGTTGGTTACTGCAGCCTCACCTTAAATAAGGCTTCATGCTTTCTTCTCTGTGGGAGACCCCAGCCATCTGCAGGCCAACTTACTTCTTTTGAATCAGGAACTCAGCTGCTCTGCCTCAGTCCTTAAAGCCAGGCACAGTTTCCCCTAGACCACTGATTGGACAGATCAAACCCCTCCAGGCAAAAGCTGAGCCACAGGGTCCAATCCTTGGCCTTTTGGTGTCTTGCTCAGGCTTTCTTTGCTCACCGGCTTCTTTCTGCTTCAGGGAGAGAGCTGGCCATTGATGAGAGCTGGCCATTCAGCAGGACTCTTGGAGCTCTCTAGCATCAGGGGCCTCTTCCCTTTCTGGGCTCCATGCACTGTCCTTAAATAGGAGGAACTCTGTTTCAGCTTAATTTGGGCTCCACCCACTTAGCAGCTGAAAACAATGTCAGGCCAGATACTTTGTTTCTTCAAGTCTATTGAATCTTTCCTGTTTTTCCTGACTTCAACCTTGTTTTTCAGTCTATTAAGTCTTTCCTATTTTTCCTGACTTCATGCTGATAATGCTCTTCATGCCCCGAATTAAGAGACAGTATCAGAAACTCCTATGTATTTTCTAAATCTAATTTATCTAACCTCTACACAATTCTCAGTTAAAAAAATCATTAAGAATACTGATCCTTATATTTGTTGTATCTATGGAATCTGTTAAGAGACTATTTAGAATTCTATTTTTCTGGGTTTTTTTTTCCTTATCCATTTAAATATTTGTGTAGGGACCATATATACTCAGCACTGCAATAAATCCATATATGTTCTCAAGGAATCACTTAATCAGAGCTAATTTGAGGTTTTTCAATTACAATTTTATATATTGCTACAATAAAACAATATACCACATGCTAAAAAATATAATACTCATTTATTCCACTGGTTCTTTTAGGTCCAAAGCATTGGCACAATAACCATTTATTGCATAAAGTGAGCTATGATTAATCATTTATCAGCCAACAATATCTCACCTGAGAGTTAGTTTCCTTGACAACATCTGCTGATAATTTTTAGATTTAGTCTCTTGCAGTTGAATATATGACTGAGGGCTGTTTCTTATAGGTCCAAATCAACACTTAAATTCCATTAGGTGTACATTATTTCTGATATTTTAAAATTCCCCCTTCATGGTTTAAATGTGAATCATGTTTGTGAAAAAATATATCGGATAGGTGTAAAGGCTTATCAATTAACCCACTTATACCAGTGTTAAGTTCTGTGTTAAGCTGAATGCAGTGGAACATGTCTTAAATCCCTTGGATATAGACAGAAGGATGTGGAGCTCAGTATCATTTTCAGGTACATAGTGGGTTGAAAGCCATGCTGCTTTCATTGATGAAGCCCTGTCTCAGCTCAAGAAATTCAACGTAAAAACTTATTAAAAATATCATTTCTGTAAATGTTTATTTTCCTCAGATAAGGGGAGAGAGACATTCCCAAGCCTTTTTAGACCTTTCTGGACTCGAGCTGGCTGTTTCAACAAGCTTTTCTGACCTAAATCCCTCTCTAGGCTGAATGATTCAAACAGGCATCTCTTGGCTTCTGATTGAATTGCTCTGCCTAGCCTCAAACTAATTCGGCATGTTAAGAATGTTCAATCTTCTGGTTCTTTCTTATTCTCTGGTCTCACTCTGTCTTAATCTGTGTCTAACTTGTATTCTCTGCAATCTATCTCAGTAACACTGTCCCACTAAGGAACTCTCATTAAAACCAAAACAAACAATCAAACAAACAAAAAACAGCAAAACTCTTTCCCTGTGCTGCTCTTAAGAAGCATCTCTTTCCTCTCCTGTTCTCGTGAGAGTTGGATATGTCCTGTCTCTGACTCAGTCTGTCAAATCTGTCTGTTATAGACTCCCTTCCCTTCTACCATTTTGTCTGCACCTCAATTATATATCACTTTCACACATGTCTGCTTTCTACTATAAACTAACCTTATCTTCATTGTTTGGGATTAAATAGTGTGTACTTGGGGCATGTCTGTATTTTAGACAGATCATACTGTAATCCAGAGTGTGTCTGCATTCCAGTTCGATCACATAGACCTAAAAGAACTTTGGATGTGATATCTTGCTAGAGCAGTCATGTTGTTATTTAAAATTTCTCTACTCATTACACTCACACTGATAGGAAGGGAAGGGGATCTATGATGTGATTTCAAAGAGGAGCAATGATTTTTTATGGCCATCAATGAATCATGCTTCCTACACCTCTATCCTCAGAACACCATATGAAAATTTGCAAATTTTAGTGTCTCCACTTCACATATCTGGATTTTTTTCTTTTTGTATAATAAAAACATCTACTTTGATATACTTTATTGATCCATAATAGTAATGGACAGGTTTTTATACCTCCCTGATGATGAACAACTTCTTCTGCAACAGACATAGAATTTCCTAGTGTGCAGTAAGATAGGTACACTTCTTCTGCCATCCACGAGGCAGGGTGTTATTTTGTAGTAATTTTATACATTTCCCTTTTTCATCATGATATTGTTGTCTTCCCAGATCGGTAGCTCCATCTCAGCCTGATTTCCTAGTACAGCTTCTGGCCTACAGGCATGTTTGAAGCCAAATTCTATACTTCTTTCACATTAAGAATCTGACAGAAAAGGCCTTCTTCTGCATGTGCCCTCAACCATACTGTATTCTTTATTTCTCTCTTGCTACTTTGGTTTAACAGATATCCTTGTGTAGTTTTCTTTTAGACAACATATCTAAAAAACTCACAACACAATGTCTTCCAGTATCACTGAATACTTACAACTTGTTTTTTGGCAGCCATCTCCTTATTCACAGATAAAGCAGACCATAGTTTCCTTAAAGCTACACAATTCCCTTAATGTGTGCTTAAAATGTACGTGCAGAGTGTCCTAGCCATAACATTTATCCTAGTTCTGACATTAGAATAAGAAATATCCATTCTCTTTTCCCTAATGTTTAGATCTTAGCTTGAATGGAATATTGACACAAATTCACATCACACATCCTTTCATTTACAGACTGTAGCAAACTAGTTTTAAATTTATAATGGGAGAATATTTCATAATTGAAAATTGCAAATATCACAAGTAGCAATCTTTCTTTACACTGTAAATATACAAAAACCAGATCATTTCGTATAAATTTTTGTTAAGAACACATCACTGGGGCTAGGAAGATGTCTTCACAGATAAAGAAAGCATTTGCAGTGCAAGCCCAAGGACCTGATTTAAAATTCTCAGAGCATGTACATGTACACACACCTTCAATCCCAGGGTGTAGAAAATAATTATTTAAATTATGTTGAGCACCATTTGTAAAAATAGTTAATTAAAATTATTTGCTTGTATTTAGGTTATATTTAATTGGTCGGCAACATTAATCCTTGATCCACTATTATAAATGAGCACACAGAGACCTGATGGATTTTAACAGCCTTGGTCTGGATTGTGCAATCTCAGCCCATCTAAGCTAGCTCTTAATTCTATTCCCCAAATATGACCCCATATATAAATACATCCCCTGGGTTGTTATTCTCCATGATCTGGCGATGTTCCTGGGCACATGGAATGAGGTCCTTTTTTTCTACTGGAGGATTCTTCTTCCCATCAACCTCTCAGAAGCCAAACATAATTTAATTAATTATTTCTACACCAGGGCTCTGAGGGGAGATCAGAATTGGAGACAGAGAATTACTGGAAGTTTGTATACCAGAAGTCAAAGACCCAAACTTTAACCTGAAACACTTAAGCTGATTGAAGAAAAGATAAGGTGGACCTTACATGGTACAGATGTAGAAAGGTCTTTGTGAAAATGGCTCTACTTGCACAAGAATTAAAGGCAAAAATTGACATGTGGGACTTCTTCAAAATAAAAGTGTCTCTTCAGCTACAGATGTACTTTTAAGAATATAGTGTTAAGATTTATAATTATGGATGCTATAATTTTCTGCATACTTTAAACTTTTGCTGAGATAAACATACATTTAGAATGCATAATCATATGCATTTTAAAGCATACAGTTTTTAGTAGATGAAGACACAGTCTCAATACCTATGAAAGATAATTTACGTTCTAAGAAGAGCTACTTAGGTATGTACAATCTTATGGATTAGTAGCACACTATTGTCATCCATAAAGTTCATGTTAGGTAATAATGAAACCTTGTACTGTAGATATGGCTCAACTGGTAAACTGCTTGCTACACATGTATAAAGACCTGAGTTCAGATCTCCAGAACACATATAAAACTTCAGTGTGAAATCTTCATCTGTAATCCCAGAACTCTGAGTTTTGGGGAGAGGCAGAGAGAGGTGTGA
>CAJQZJ010000209.1:1283905-1426582 GCA_907164525.1 Lophiomys imhausi
AATTTCCAAAAGATAAAAAATATAGTGAAATTAAATTAAATATAATAATCATTTTATGCATCTCTAGATGTACTAGAGATTAATTTATATCTAAATATGATTATATTTTTGTAATTTCCATTATTTTAAAATTTATAGAAACTATCTGTAGTTTAAGATTATTAAATAATATTGGTCCAATACAGTGCTATATTAAGAGAAAAAATATCACTGTGCAATCGTAAGTGATGTTGCTTTTTCATTAACCTTGAAACTCAGGTCCTTGTGACTATGAATTTCACCACTGACTATCTCTGCAGTACAATACATAACAAAAGCAAATTCCTAACTGGCAAGCAGCTTAACAGGTAGGACAAGTATGTATAAGTTCCAGTTATTTCCTAATGTTGTATTAATTTGAAGAATGTAAGTAAGCACATCCTATTAATTATTTCTCTATTGTAATAAAACACTATGGCCAAGGCAACTTAAGGAAAGAAAAGGCTTTGAGGTGGCTTATTGTTTCAGAGGAAAAGAGTCAATCACCATCACAATGGTGAAGGGTAGAAGCAGCAAGTAATGGTAGCTAGAGCTGAGAGCTCACTTGTACACTTCAAACTGGAAGCCTAGAGAGTCCTTGGTACAGCTGGGGGCATGGATATTTCAAAGGACACCCTAAAGTGACTCACTTTCTCAAGCTAGGCTACACCTACAAAGCTTCCCCCAACTGTTTCATGAATTGGTTACCAAGTATTCAAATACCACACTATAGTAAAATAAACATGGCAAACATGTGTATTACATGCTATAGAAATGTGCATGTTCAAAAAAGTACATGATTGAATGCAGAGCAGCCAAACTATCCCTCCATTCAGGCATGTATGTTTTTGGTGCTTAAAGTTCTATGGAACTTGGAGTAGAATAGGGGGTGCTGTCAGGAGCTGATATGTCTTGATATCAAAAAAAAAAGAAAATCTTAATTTAAGATAACATCTTTGAATGCCATATTCTGCAGATCTCTTGGGGTTTTTGAAGATGCCCTATCCATCTCTTGTATTTAGATAAGCAAATGTTGCTTGTCTCTTAACAACTTGATTACTGAGTAGTTTAGAGAATATCTGTGATAGACTGTCATAGTAGCTAACAAAGTGACATGTTTGCATGACTAGGAGTTTGTTTTACTTAACTATCCTAGACAGTTTTAGATGGTTGGTATCAAGAGGCCAGAGCTTCACATTTTATTTTTAAGTATCTCTAGGTATGATACCATTAGGAAGCTTTACCTTTAATTTTGTATCAATATACAAAGATCTATTCAATTGTGGTTAAATATACTCTTAATTATGTATCAATATACAAAGATCATTGCCTATGTAGCCCAATACAGACTTAATATTACGTCCATATACAAGGGTCAATACCATTGTGGCCAACTATAATTTTAATTTTGTATCAATATACAAAGGTCAATACCGATGTAATCCAATACAATCTTATTTTTGCACAATAAACAATGGTCAATACCACTTTAGCCAAACTATTCTACTCCAAGTAGAAGATAAGCATCGAAGACTCTCCAGTGTGAGATGGTTGAATTAGTGGCAAGCCTATCTCTTGGCATGAAAAAAACCCTTGCTCCAACTGCAGACAGACTGCTGTCCAAAAAGGACAAAACTTGGTAGCAGGGAAGTCGACAGCCTAGCTCTGCCAAGACAGGGTAGGTAAGTCCTTCATAATCCCTGCTCTACAACAAATGTCTGTCAGAGAAACGACCCAAAGGCTGAAGACTGATGCAGGAATGTATGGAGAGAAAATGGGAACTGTCCAGGCAGTCACTGGTATGTCATTTCTTAGTTTTGGAAGCTGCAGGCCCTGCACTTCCTATATAAGCAGATATATTTATCCCTCTCAGGTCTCTGAGGTGGTTGAAGAATAGACAGCTAGAGTCTCATAGTTAAATTTTGAGTTGTTTAGGAATCAAGAGGGTGTTATAGATCTAAGAAGATACTCTTAAAAGTGTGTTGCAAGTTAGTATGAATGTTGAGTCAGATATACACCTTTAAACTCATGGAGATTGTTAGATAGTAGAATGTAAAAGTCAGGGGCCAAATATGTATAAACTGGACATTGGGAAGGTATACTGGGCCATTTTACTCTCATAAATGTGGCATATTTATATCTGTTGTTTTGTATAGTATTTACTGTTATAAGAGAAGGAACCATCTGTTGGACTGAAAGGGGAAACTGCTGGGGGGAAGAGGGTGGAAGGGCGGGATAGGAAGGGGGAATAGGGAAGGGTTTGTGACTGAGATGTAACTTGAAGAAAAAAAAATAAAGTATTTAAAAAAAAAAGAAGCTGACTATGAATTGCTTCATGCTCTAGCAGCAAGAAGAAGGAGTTGTATACCCCAATGCGAAGATCAAAAAGTCCCAAAGGAATTTGACACCCTTAATCAGCAGGAAATAATCTAATGATAACATCAACCCATATCCCATCCTTCACCCTATTCAGGGATCTCTTTCCTCTTTATCCTTTCTTTCTTATCTAGTGTTAGGTGGTTGAAGGGGTGGAGAAAAGGAGTGGAGAAGTGTGGAAGAAAGTGGAACCCATGGAGTAGTAAAAATCCTGTTCCACCCAGGGACACACCATCTCCAACAAGGACACACTCTGATTCCTTTTCAATCATTCTTATCAAATGGGAACCAAGTTTTAAGACATATGCTCCAATGGGGCTATTCTCATTTAAACTAACACACCAACAATTGTAGTGAAGCATTTCCTTCCATTTACTTTCATGAGTGTTAGAGTTTTGGGTTTTAAGTCCTTAATTTATTTGCTTTAAACGAAAGCTTTGTTACTTCTCTGTGTTAAAAAACAAAACTAAACAAAACAAAATGGAAAAATCCCACGACTTTCCTAGTTTTTACAACACACTGTTGTTTAGGAAACATTTAACTGTATGTTTGAGTCTGTGGGAACAACTTCCCTTTCCATTTCAAAGATCTGCATTTCAAGGAGGAGTTATGTTACACAGAGTTTTGGAACTGCAATTTGAGGGACCAAAAAAGGGCAAATGGACCCTTTTCCTCCCATTTTACCATTTGAGAAACCTAATGCATAGCAATCCTTTATCACTGCAATGGGACAAAAATGGCTATGTAAAGTGTTTTGAATCTAGTGGTAATCAGAGTGGCAGAAATAAAACAGTAAATCACATTTGAAATGAAACAAAAAATTTAAAAGTAAACTTCAGTGAAACTTCATGTTCCTTCCCCTTTCTTGTCTGCAGGAGGCAGGAGAGGCAGTCTATGGCTTCCTAGGCACTTTACATTCTGTTCTAGTTCATTTATTCAGTGCAAGAAGCTTAGTTTAATCTGCTGTTGGAAATGTGTCAAAAAAAAAAAAAAACCAAGCAAATGCTGACTGCATTTTTTATTTATACTGCTTATAAAAATAGCATTACGGTGCCAGACAGTTGTCTTATCCACCTGCCACTCTTCCTTTGCTCTATCATTAGTTTTGAAAAGTTGTTCTTCAAAATGTATTCTTACAGTAATGTTTCCACTTGTATGTGCTATGAAGCACGTTTGTATAAACCAAACTCAAAATTTAGGGCTTTTCAACATCAGCTGGTATAGAAGGGAGTAAGGATCACTGCTCATTTATCTTTCTAAATATAATAATTCTAAACTGCTTGATTTCAGGACACTTATCCATTTCAGATACAGACTTCATCAATTTCCATGCAGGAGACAATAAAAATGTCATGCATATGGAACATTATTGCTAAAAGAAATGGAACTGAAGGAAAAAGAAAAGTATCTAAATAAATAGCTAGCATATTTATGTGAGTGGTAGTACTTAATATGTGAAAGATAAAGCCACTTTTTAAATACCAATACTTACTGTCTATTAGCACATTTATTTATATCAATGATTTGCTTTTATTATAAAACATGAAATTCAAATGATAACTGCTCATATATTATGTTATCTTTATAAAGATTATACTTTATAAATCAAGTATGAATTTTCTTTCACATTAATGGTAACAAAAATGTAAAGAAATAATTTTTTAAGGCATACAAACTCATTTTTTTCTGAAACTATGTACAATTATAGTTAAATTTACTGTTACTCCCAGTACTGCTACATATTATAAGATAGGTAAATATATTTTTATTACAATAATAAAGAGATATATAAATGCTATTTAAATTTCTACTTCATTGAGACTCTTACTTTCCAAACTCTCTGAGAACTTTTTTCTACAAAATTTAGCAAAGTCTATTTAAGATGTCCATGTATGGTATACTATTAGAGTTATATATGAATTACAAAAAAGTAAGAGCAAATGTGAGATGATTAATATTTTTGCATTTATATTATGAACAGAAATTATATCTATATGCAGAAATAATTTGGGGGTTCTAATATTAATCATCTCACATCTCCTCGTGTGATTTATTTCAAATAATTTTGTTCTGAACGGTATGTGAACACATGACTGTTCTCCCTATCTCCCTATTTAGAAATCCATTGAGGTCAACTCAGCTCTATGCGAGAAACTATAACTTTATGCATACTTTTATTTTAAAATAAAATAAATGTTTTATTAGAATTATCACAATATATTGCTGCAAATTAATAATTATATGTACTTATAAATGTATGAAATAATTAATATTTCAAACAATGTTAGGATTAACTTGAAAGTAGACATTATAATACAATGGAGCACTGTACAAAATCACATATACTACAGAGCAATAGTAATAAAAAAAAAACATGCTACTGGCATAGAAACAGACCAGTTGATCAATGGAATTACATCGATTAACCCAGAAATAAATTCACATACCTAAATCACTTAAATTTTTACAAAGAAGCCAAAACTAAACAATGGAAAAAGAAAATCATCTTCAACAAATATGCTGGTCTAATTGGATTTTGACATTTAGAAGAATGAAATTAGACCCATGTTATTGCACAAAACTTAAGTCCAAGTGGCTTAAAGCCCTTAACATAAAACCACACACACTAAATCTAATAGAAGAGAAAGTGGGGAGAAGCCTCAAACTCATTGACACAGGTGACAACTTCCAGAACAGAACACCAATAGCTCAGGCTCTGAGATCAACAATCAATAAATGGGACCTCATGAGACTGAAAAGCTTCTGTAAGGCAAAGGGCACTGTTGTTAGAACAAAATGGCAGCCTACAGATTGGGAAAAGATCTTCACCAACACCACAACTGACGGAGGGCTAATGTCCAAAATATATAAAGAATTTTAGAAATTAAACACCAAGAAACCAAATAATCCAATCAAAAAAATGGGGTACAGAGCTAAACCAAGAATTCACAAATCAATAATCTCTGATGGCCCAGAGACACTTGTAGAAATGCTCAACATCCTCAATCATCAGAGAAATGCAACTCAAGATGACTCTGAGATTCCATCTCACGCCTGTCAAAATGGCTAAGATCAAAAACTCAAATGACAGCACATGCTGGTGAGGTTGTGGAGAAAGGGGAACAATCCTCCATTGTTTGTGGGAGTGAAAATTTGTACAACCACTATGGAAGTCAGTCTGGCAATATCTTAGAAAACTTTGAGTAGCTCTACCTCAAGACCCAGCCATACCTCTCCTGGGCATACAACTAGAAGATTCCTTACCAAATAACAAGGATATGAAATCAACTATGTTCATAGCAGCTTTATTTTTAATAGCTAGAAACTGGAAAAAACCTAGGTGTCCTTCAACCAAAGAATGGATTAAAAAAAAAAAAAAACTGGTACATTTGCACAATGGAATACTACTCAGGTATCAGAAACAAGGAAATCATGCAATTTGCTGCCAAGAAAAGCTCATCCTGAATGAGCTAACTCAGACCCAGAAATATATGCATGGCATATATTCACTTATAACTGGATTTCAGGTATATAGTACAGGATAACTATCCTACAATCAATAGACCCAAAGGAACAGGGACATGTTCTTTCTTACCTGTTAGTGGGGCACTTCACCCTAGTGGAACTGCTATACAGGCTCACAAGACAAGAGGAAGCTCTTAGCCCTCATGTGACTGATGAACTGAGGGTGCTGCTATGTGGGGGCACCCACACCAGAGGAGTAGGATAGGTGGGAAGGGGGATAGAGGGTGGAAGAGTAGGACCGGGAGGGGTGGAGTGAAGGGGCTGTGATTGAGATGAAACATGAATTAATAAATAAACGTTAAAAAATCCAACATGGCATAAAGTAAAAAAAAATGTGCACTAATTGAAGTATAGTATACAAAAATGCTATGAATGAAATGTTCATTTAAGTTAATATTTTCATAAATAATCTTCAGTCATTTGATAGGTAGTAAAAACAAGCATGTTTATGAATTCTTTCGTAAGTACTGAAATTTCTCCACAAAAGTCCTGTTTCTTTTTTAAAATTTAAATGATTATTTATTAATTCAAGTTACATTTCCAAAAGAATTGAAAAAATGTACTGTTTCTTAAGTGCATTGATATCATAGGCAATTTTCCCAATGAACATTATTAATTCACTTAATAAATTTCTAGTTCAGTTACTTTAATTGTGAAAGTGAAAGTGTGATTTGGTGAGTTCATCTTTTTCACATCTTTCAGTGGTAAGAGCAAACATAACGTGTACTCTGAATGCTGTAGGAACCAGGGTGTGTTTTTTAATAGTGCAAGTCAGATTCTTGACAAGTTTCAAACTCATAATCACTGATAAAGTAAGCTCTGTTGTCTCTATTGCTGCAAAATGCTGCAAATACTGGCACATTTTTCATTAGGAACAAAGAGGCTTGATAAAGTTTTCACATGTAATAAGTGTAAAGGAACATACACTCATTTTCTTTTCTTTGTTTTGTTTTTACTTCTTGGGAACTAAACTCCATTTTTACTAAACAGAACATGTGATTTTATGGGCAGTGGTGAATGGTAAGTAAATGTTTTGGCAGTTAATGCCCTTTGCTTAATCTAAACTTTTATCACAGTCAGCATATTGAATATCAATGTGACCATCACCATGAACATAGGATCTACAAATTAAAATAACATTCTATATATAATAAGAATTGTTTTTTAATTATGAACAATTTCTTTATCAAAACAGCAATGATACATCATTATATTATTATTTTGTTTTTCATCACACTTAAATATTTGCACATATGAGAATAAAATATTTTGTAGCTATGAAATGTGTATCTTTATATGAAATGATTGTTCTGAGATTCAGTGATATAATTCTTTAGTATGTTTGATTTTTTTGTTTATTGATTAAAATAATACATATTAATTGATATTGACTTTGAGCAACTTCAAGAGAAGAGTAATAGCTTATTGGGTTTTTTTCCAGGGCTCATAAACAGACTGTAGCCATCCCCAAAGAGTGTCCTGAGACTTATAATGATCCATAGAATTGAGAAATAACCTGAGCTAAAAGGTGCCTCCCTTTCCACATAGACAAATAGGATAATTTTAAAGTTTTACTTGTTAGCAAATTAATAATTTTGTGGAGGTAGCATGCTGAATAAAATCCATTGTGGTTGGATTATCCCTTGGGCATGTGGGATGTGCCAACAGGATGCTGGTAGAGCCTTTGCCTCTGACCGATCAGCAACATCACAGAGCAGAGCTCCAGAGAAGGGCTCCATTCCACCTTGCTTAGATGGTATATGGGCCACACATTCACAGTTACTGGTTCGTTTCCCATCTACTACAGACTGCAAAATTTATTGGTTCACCAACCAAAACTTTGGTGGTACACTTGTACCCTTATTTTGGTCTGTAATTGATTTCTAATCACATTTGAGTAGATCTTTTTTATACTAACTACAACAAATATGCAACTTATAATAACTTATACTAACTACAACAAATAAGTAAATATATCAAGGCTATTGCTATGTGCATCAATGAAGAAAAAAGGCTACCTATTAATAAGGGGTCTAAGTTGCTGATTCTACTTCATAGAGGATGAATAGAAACCCATGGACAGGATAAGAATACCACATGAAGATCAACAGAACCATCCAATCTAGGCCCTTAGAGAATTGCAGAGACTGAATCACTAACCTAAAAAAGAAAAAAAAAAGCATGAACAGGACAGACCTAGGACCCTATACATATATAGATGATAAACAACTTGGTCTTCCTACAGATCCCTTAGCGAGTGGTAGTGAAGGGGAAGAATCTGTCACGGGCAATGGTTTCTGTTAGTGAAACACCTTATCTTAGCTGGGCTGCCACGTTTGGTACCAGTGCAAAAGGAAGTTCTTAGCCCTCATGTGACTGATGAACTAAGGGGGCTTGATCCAGGTGGGATCCCCTTCACCCGTGGAGAAGGAAAGGAGGAAATGAGGGAAAGGGGAAAGAGGGTGGGAGGGAAGGGTTGGGAGGGGTGGAGAGAGGGGGCTGTGATTGAGATGTAACTTGAATAAATAAATAAATAAATGTTATAGAAAGTTTTAAATAAAAGTAATAAAAAAGAAAAAAGTTGAAAGTTACTAACTAGAGAGCAAACCAACTTTTAAATTTTATTTTCCTTTGTCAATTGTCATGGCTCCTTTAATAAAGTCTGCAACTTGGTTAACATGAACTTGAAACTATCCTAAAGTCTTGTTATTAACAGAAAAACAATAGCCTCAAACCTTTGTTGGATAAACCACAAATACATATTTAAGGGAGTAGGTAAGATCATCACTAATTTTTGGAATATTCTTGAACCTACACTAAACCAAGACAAGAAATCCAGAGGCATACATGGAATCTATTTCTTAAAATGTCTTCCTTAAACAATACATATAAATTCTCCAATATTTGTAAACAAAATAAAATGTTAAAAGTTTACATCTCTCCAACTAAATTTACTGAACAGAAAAATGTGCCTCTTTATTAATAACAACCAGGTTTTATTACACAAAACTTCAGTGCTTTCAGCTCAGAAATACTCTTTCCCCTTTTTTTGCTCTACTTGTTCAATAATTGATTGATACCACTGGTTGATAAAGGCTGACACTCTGATTATATTTATAATAAATTTATACTTAGTGTATTTTTATTATTAAATATTTATGCAACAGTTGGTATTTTATGTAATTTAATATAATTTAAAAGATGATCAATCATAACTAATCCCTCTAGCAATGAAATAAATTAAACATGACATACATGAGAATTATGATACATTTTCAAACTTGTCAGGCATGTTATACAACATAACATGCTGGTAAAGTGTATCAGAACACATATCCATAAAGGATCTCACATGTATTATGTTTTTGTGTTAGATAATTCTGCCATGATATGTACTAAGTATCAGTAATAATTTGTTTGGACATACCATTTTTTTTTCTTTTTAAGATACAAATTACATACAAAATGTGTGACTAACTTCTCAGTTAAGCTCCAATATAATGAAGAACTTGGAAGGAACGCCTAGCTTCTTCCAAGAACAAAAATCTCAACAAAATGAAAACAAATTGCTGTCCTATCGAACTGCTCAGGTGATGAGATATATTCCCACCTGCAACACAAAGAGGTTAATCTTTTGGTTCACAGTAATGTCGTGCATTTCTGCAGCCCAAGAAACAGCAACAACAAACTGGCAGAAACCTAAAGGATAATTCTGATCAATGCCTTGAGATACAGGATGAGCTATTTCAGGCAACTGGCAGAAACCTAAAGAATAATTCTGATCAATGTCTTGAGATATAAGATGAGCTATTTCAGGGCTTAGAGAATACTTAGCTTCAGTCTTTAGAAGTAATACAATTTCAGAGGTTTTAACTCTAAGAAACTCACTAGGGGTGAAGTCCAAGCAAAATTCCCATAGGGGATTCATCTTTCTTTTTCATTTTCTTTAAAATGTATTACATTTATTTATTACTTCAGGCTAAATCTCCATCATCACAGCACTGTCTGCCTACTCTTCTGGGTCCTACCCTCCCACCTATCCTACTCTCCCAGTATGGGGTGCCCCCACATTTCAGCCCACCTCAGTTCATCAGTAATATGAGGGCTAAGAGCTTCCTTTTACACCGGGGACCTACATGGTAGCTACACTAGGGCAAAGTGTCTCACTAACAGGTAACAAAGTCTATGTTCCTATTCTTTTTGATCTGTTTGTTGTAGGATAGTTATACTGTACTATATGGCTAAAATCCAGGTTTTTTTTTTTTTCATCCATTCTTCAGTTGAAGGACACCTGTTTTTTTTTTTTTCCATTTTCTAGCTATTGAAAATAGAGCTGTTATGAACATAGTTGAGGAGATGCCCTTGTGGTTTGGTGAGGAATCTTCTGGATGTATGAGGAGTGGTATGGCTGGGTCTTGATGTAGAGATATGCCAAGTTTTCTAAGATATTGACAGACTGATTTCCAGAGTGGTTGTACAAGTATGCACTCCCATAAGCAATGGAGGAGTGTTCACCTTTCTCTACAACCTTGCCAGCATGTGCTGTCATGTGAGTTTTTGATCTTAGCCATTCTGACAGGTGTGAGATGGAATCTTGTCGCGTCCCCCTCGACCAGCAAGGACGACGCAACTCGCAAAAGCTCTTCTCCAGTAGTTTATTCAGGTCCCTTGAAAACAGTCTTCCGAATGCCCGGGCAGACCCAACCCACAGGCTAAATACTATATGAACAGCCAATCAAGTAAAGCCACGTGGTGCTATCTTAGAGACCCATGTATGCGGAAGTAAGCCAGATCAGCAGTCTTAGCCAAATATGGACTTGTTTACCACCGAGAGCGCTCACCATCGGGCTGGTGGAAGGCGGGAACCGGCGCCATCTTTAGGGCGCGGCACGTCGCAGCTCTCTACAGAATCTCAGAGCCATCTTGAGTTGCATTTCTCTGATGATCAAGGATGTACAAGTTGAAAGAAAAAAAAAAAAACACATGATCATGTCACTAGATGCTGAAAAAGTATTTCGTCAAATTCCAGCACCACTTCTTGTTAAAAGTCCTGGAGAGAGCAGGCATACAAGGACCATACCTAGAAATAATAAAGACAATATACAGCAATCCAGTAGCCAACATCAAATTAAATGGAGATAAACTTAAAGCATTTCCTCTAAAATCAGGACAAGGTAAGGATGCCCACTCTCCTCATATCTCTTCAACATAGTACTTGAAGTTCTAACTAGAGTAATTAGACAACTAAAGGAGATCAAGCTGATACAAATTGGAAAGGAAGAAGTCAAAGTATCCCTCTTCACAGATGATATTATCGTATACATAAGTGACCCAACAAATTCCACCAGAGAACCCTTACAACTGATAAACACCTTAAGCAACATGGCTGGATACAAAATTGGCTCAAAAAAAATTGCTAGCCCTTCTTATACAAAATATAAATGGAACAAGAAAGAAATTAGGGAAACAACCCACCTCACAATAGCCACAAATAATATTAAATAACTGGGGGTAACTAACCAAGCAAGGAAAAGACCTGTACAACTAGAACTTCAAGTACTTGAAGAAGGAAATTGAAGAGAACATCAGAAGATGGAAAGATCTCCCATGCTCATGGATAGGTGGGATCAACATAATTAAAATGGCCATCCTACCAAAATCCATATACAGATTCAATGCAATTCTTATCAAAATACCAACACAATTCTTTACAGACCTTGAAAGAACATTTCTCAACCTCATGTGGGATCCATTGTTGAATACAGTATCGTAACAGGACTCAGGAGGAAAACAGCAGAAAAAAAACTTAGTTTATTAAAACTTCTAAATTCTATCTTCAATAGAGAGAGTGAAAAAATGAAGAAGTCACAGAATAAGTTGTAGCACTTGTCAAAATTTGCAAGAGAGTTGGATACAAAATGTTTGTAACTGGAGATAATCAGATTAAATGAATTAAGCCAGTCTCAGATAAATAATATTTATAATGCTTTCTCCTGTGTATACTTCCTAGGACTTATATAGATACATACATTTTTGCATATATACAGTAAGAGAGGGAAGATGTGAGAAAAATAAAGCTGTAGGATATGTGAAGGCTCACAAACAATGTATAATATGTACCTTAATGAATTAGGAGGATGCATGAGAAGTAACTATTAGAATAGGGTTCAAAATATTTTGTCATTGTAGAACTGAAAATGAATATCATTGCACTAAGTGTCCATCAAAAGGGTTATAATCTAAAAACATTATTTTCATTATTTGCTTGATGAGTCACCCTGATGTATAAATTCTTATTTGGGTGTGATGAGAATAGACTCTTTCTTCATTTGTATTTTTCCTAAAAATATATAGTACTTGTCTAAGTACAGCAGAATATAGGATATATTTCAATACAGGAACATTTTTAAAAAATAGTTGATAAGTGATACTCCAGTTTTTTCTAGGGTTCTAAAAGCAAAGAGGATGTGAGAAGCTATTAGAGCCCAGAGAATCTGTAGAAGCAGTCACATATTTATTTTGTTTTATCATAATACAATGAGTGTGTTTCTTTAAGAGAAAAAATATATAGCACATAAAATTTAAGGACTGTTGCTTCAAATGTGGATTATATGATACCAGTGCACCCACTGTGTTCATAACTGAGAGAAATGTACCATATTTATATAAGATGTCACTAATATAGACTAAATGCAGATGTATGGGAACTCGTGACTACCACCACAGTTTTTCTTTTAATTAAGAGTTACTTAAAATAAGGAGTTCATATTTTTAAATGCACAAATTGAAAATATGTGTAACTTTTCTAAAACAGTGCAATAATATGTAAGGACAGAGATATGTTATTTCGTAATCCTGCACAGGCAACTCTTAGTAACAGTTGACTTGATTTTTATTGTCCTAGACTGGTTTTGCCAAACTTTGAATAATGTATACATTGCATAATGCAGCATGCAATGTTATGATTATTTCCCTTAACTTTTATATACAGAAAAATAGACTAGAGAGATGTGTAGTTGATTGCTTGTAAACCTGAAATAGAGTTTTATCTTCACAACATGTATGAAAAAGTGGTGTGTGAGATGTGCTTGAAACCATAGTACTTGTTGAATAAATGTCAGGATCCCTGAAATCCGCTGGTCAGGCAACATAGCCTACTAGTTCAATTGCAGACCATTGAGAGACTGTCTCAAAACCAAAAAGTGGATGACACATGAGGTTGTCTTCTAGTATCCACATGCTAACACATGCATACACAGAGGTACATAAATACACACATGTCTACCTGCACACACATGAACACGTACATAAACATACATACACACAGAAAAGAAAGAAAATAGATTAAAGATATTCATTTTGTTACATATACAGTATTTTTTTCTGAAACGTGTTCTTAGTAGTAGATCTGCAAAAATGACCTTATTTTGATTGACTGATGGATTCTTGAAGGAATCAGACCCTTTCACATTCTTGGCAGGTATCCTCCTTCAGGCCAAATCCCTATCTTAAGAAGTTATTATTCTTTGACGGATATTTGGAGAATTTCCAGTTTTTAAATTTTCTGATAAATCACAGAAGCATTTTGCCTGGATCTTTATATGTACATGTGCTTGCATGCATTTTTGAATACATACTGAGGAGCAAAATAGCCAAACACAGTGATAAGTGGCTTAAAAAGGTCAAATTGTGTCAAGAGATAGTGTGTTACATTCCTTCCAGCAACATAAGAGTTGCAACAGTTCTTTGGAGTATGCTACAGTTTTTATCTTAGTCATTCTAACATGGAAAGACTTATTTTCTGTGGTTATAATCTGCATTTTTCTGGTGAGTAACAATTTCAAGAACATTTTCATGTGGTAATGGACACTCATATATTCTTTAGTGGAATGCCTTCTGTATTCTGTATACTATTTGTGGGGGACCTTCTCTTCTCAGTTACTAAGTTATTAAAGTTGTATATTGATTCCAGAAACAAATTTTATGCCAGGTATATATTTTTTCTCAGAGCTTGGGCTTTTTAATGTGGTAAATTTATCATTCAAAGGAGCATTTGGTTTTAAAATCTCATTTGTTTATATTTTTCTTTGCTTTACAATTTCTGTGTTTTAACAATCTTTGCCTACTTAATGTTTACAATTTTTTCTGTCTTTCAACATTTTGAAATACATAAATAATTATAGAGTCAACTCATACATGTATCCATGCATATTTTCATGAGTACCTATCACTTTTTAAAAGTTTTACTAATTATTTTATGTGTATATATTTGTGTCTTTGAGTATGAAGTGTACACTGTGTGTGTAGACACCATGTATGCTAGAAGAGACCATGTTCCCTGGAACTGGAGTTCGAGGTGGGTGTGGGCTGCCCAATGTGTGTGCTGGAGCCTATGCAAGGAAACCAAGTGGTTTCAATCATTCAGTCACATTTCCAGGCATATATATATAGTCTTTAAACTTCACTTATATTTTCTTCTTAAAGTTAAGTTGTGTTATTGACTAGATTTTTAAAAATTTTAATGTTTATTTATTATTTCAAGTTAGATCTCCATCACAGTCCCCTCTTTCCACCCCTACCGGTCCCACCCCCCACCCTCTCCCCCCCTCCCCCCTCCCACCTATCCTACTCCTCCAGAGTGGGTTGCCCCTGCATATTAGCTCCCCTTCAGGTTCAACAGTTATATGAGGGCTAAGAGCTTCCTCTTGCACTGGGGGCCTATATGGCAACTCCATTAGGGCAAAGTGTGCCAATAACAGGTAACAGTAACAATGTCTATGTTCCTGTTCCTTTTGGAGTGCTGGTTGTAGGATTGTTATCCCATACTACATGGATAAAATCCAATTATAGGTGAATAGATGCCATGTGCATCTTTCTGAGCCTGGGTTACGTCACTCACGATGACCTTTAAGAAATTAAGATAATGATTATGTTCGATTAATCACCATTTCATTTTCATCAGTACCCAAAGATTCAGTGTATCTTTAGAGGCCCATCTTAAATAGAGCCAGGCCAGTCCATATGTAAGATTCCCATATTTTCAATGTGGCTCATATCCCAGTTAAATACGTTGGTCCACAATCTTCAGTGTCCTTACCATAAAACTGTATGCTGCTCCAATGTTCTACTTAAACAACTACCATGCTTCTCAAGTAAACTTTAATATTTAAACATTTTTCATAAGAGGTCCTGTGGTACAAAACACAGCATCACTAATTTTATGACATTTATTTTTGCAGCTTTCTAAGATTATTGCATAACTGTTTTTTTAGTGAAGATATCCTTTCAATATCCTTTCCTAGAAAAGCATATTATTTTAACAAAGTTTAAGAAACTGTTTTCTCTTGATTACTGAGTAGTTTAGAGAATATCTGTGATAGACTGTCATAGTAGCTAAGTGACATGTTTGCATGACTAGGAGTTTGTTTTGCTTAACTATCCTAGACAGTTTTAGACGGTTGATATCAAGAGGCCAGAGCTTCACATTTTATTTTTAAGTATCTCTAGGTATGATATCATTAGGAAGCGTTACCTTTAATTTTGTATCAATATACAAAGATCTACTCAAGTTAAGAGACAAGCAACATTTGCTTATCTAAATACAAGAGATGGATAGGGCATCTTCAAAAACCCCAAGAGATCTGCAGAATATGGCATTCAAAGATGTTATCTTAAATTAAGATTTTCTTTTTTTTTTATATCGAGACATATCAGCTCCTGACAGCACCCCCTATTCTACTCCAAGTAGAAGATAAGCATCGAAGAATCTCCAGTGTGAGGTGGTTGAATTAGCGGCAAGCCTATCTCTTGGCATGAAAAAACCCCTTGCTCCAACTGAAGACAGACTGCTGTCTGTCAAAACTTGGTAGCAGGGAAGTCGACAGCCTAACTCTGCCAAGACAGGGTAGGTAAGTCCTTCATAACCCATGCTCTACAACAAATGTCTGTCAGAGAAACAGGACCCAAAGGCTGAAGACTGATGCAGGAATGTATGGAGAGAAAATGGGAACTGTCCAGGCAGTCACTGGTATGTCATTTCTTAGTTTTGATAAGCAGATATATTTATCCCTCTCAGGTCTCTGAGGTGGTTGAAGAATAGACAGCTAGAGTCTCATAGTTAAATTTTGAGTTGTTTAGGAATCAAGAGGGTGTTATAGGTCTAAGAAGATACTCTTAAAAGTGTGTTGCAAGTTAGTATGAATGTTGAGTCAGATATAGACTTTTAAACTCATGGAGATGGTTAGATAGTAGAATGTTAAAGTCAGGGGCCAAATGTGTATAAACTGGACATTGGGAAGGTATACTGGGCCATTTAACTCTCATAAATGTGGCATATTTATATATGTTGTTTTGTATAGTATTTACTGTTATAAGAGAAGGAACCATCTGTTGGACTGAAAGGGGAAACTGCTGGGGGGAAGAGGGTGGAAGGGCGGGATAGGAAGGGGGAATAGGGAAGGGTTTGTGACTGAGATGTAACTTGAAGAAAAAAAAATAAAGTATTTAAAAAAAAAAGAAACTGTTTTCTCAAAAATTAAATTAAGTTAATTCAAATCTAATTCTTAATTATAAATAGATATTATTATTAAAACAAACAAAAAACCCACAGCACTATGACTGCCTTTACCATTTAGTCTTTTTCTGTCTCTTGAAACAGGGGCTCCTATACCTTCATTAGCCTGAAACTGTCCATGTAGAGGAGGATGACCTTCAATTCCTGAATACTCTGTCTCTACTTCCCATATGCTACCAATAAAAGTGTGTTCTACAATGCTGGCAATTATTTACTCTTACTGAAACATCACTCTTATGGTCAGAAAAAAATTACAGGTAATACAGTTCCTCAATTTTAGTGTTGCATATTTTTCTATGAAATATACATTAAATGTAAGTATTATTTCTTTATTGGAGGATTTCATAAATACTTATATGAATTAACACCCATATGTAAATTTTTTTCATAAACTCTAACTTATAGATGATATTTCTTGATTTAATTTAATAAGTAACTTAAATTTAATTATATAAATAGGTGAAAATCTATTTCAAATTTTTCATTTTTTTAATTGAGAAGATAATTCAGGTGCACAAATTTATATTACTAGCTTGAAACAAAGGTTAATGAACCTCTAATTAGGATCTACTGGTTTACAAGCTTTTACCATTTAACAGATCATCAGGCATGGGTGACTTCTGAAGCACCCATAGGAAGTTGTGATTCAAGTGATTCTTTTTTTTTTTCATTTTTAAAAATTTTATTCATGTACCTACAAATTGAATAACTTCATTTTTGACAGATGAATAATATTCCATATTGTACATGTACAACATTTTTATTTTCCACTCACCAGTTTAAGGACATTTATATTATATTTTTTTCCTAGTTATTGTGAATAGATCAACAATGAATACAACTGAGAAATCTTTGTAGAACAATGTTGAGTGTTTGCATATAAAACAAGAGTGGTATGATTCAACACACCAAAATCAAAAATTCTTACCATTTGCTTGAGTATCAGCAGCATATTTTAGTTTCTTTCCCTATTGCTCTGATAAAATCGTCTGACAAAAACAACTTTTATGTATTTAGAGGGAAAAGTGTTATTTGGTTCCCAGTTTCAGGTTCGCTGTCTTTCATGACAAGGAAGTCACAGCAATGGGAGCTTGAGAAAATTCATGACATCGAACCCACAGTCAAAAGCAGAGAGCAATATTCAGCTTGCTGTCTCTATTTTATATAGTTCCTGATGTCTGGGCCAGAAAATGGTTCTCAACAAAATTAAGATGGTTTTCCTGTAACAAGTAACACCATCAAGTTATTCCTTCACAGATAGTATCTGATTATTTTAATTTAGACATTTTCTCATAGGTGTGCTCAGTGGGCTTCTTCCTAAGTTTTAATTACTTAATTAGTGCTGACCAACATACCAGGTATTATAAAACATGCCTCATAAATGTCTACATTTTAGTTAACTTTCAGAATAATTCCCTGTGGTAGGGACAGTATTTCTATTTTTATAGAAAGTATATGGATATTCAGTTTCCATGGCTTTTCAAAAACCATAGAAGTGAGTTTGTCTTAACTGTGAAATATTTTCTAACTCCAATTCTCATTCAAAAATCATAGTACAATGAAGAAAGTAAATCAAGCATTTTTATATTTAATGACTGAAATATATCAGAAGACAAATAACCTGGTGTTCTTGCCTTATCAGCACATACTGTTACTTTCATTATAGTTCACAATTTTTAACATTGTTATTTCATTATATTTATGATACTGTGATAAATACCTATGACACATATTTTAATTCCCAATTAACTAGTTTAAACAGGGTAACTGTTTGGAAGATGAGAATCTTGAGTTACTGAAAATTAGGGAATCTTCTCAAGTGTTTATGGTGATTCAAGTCATTCTTAGAGTCTAATAGTCATCTGTGAAATTTAACAATGTGGAACTCCAGTATAGACAGATGACAATATTTGGACTGAATATTTAAAGCAAATAGCATCATTTTTATCATCAACCAGGAAAAATAATTTGTGACAAGTGCTTCAAGGCAAAGGGCTTGTTTAAAAAAAAGAAAATTAGGTGGAAGAATCTAAATACCTAAACAGGGACAAGCTACCTCTGCCTTTTGAAACACATGTTATTGTGTTATGGAAGCAATGTCACAGAAAAATGGCTGCAGGAAACCTGAATCAGCATGAATTAAGATATTTTGAGCGTTATTGAATACTATTCATTTTCCTGGAAATAGGACAAGATTATTTAGCACAGGTGTGTTGGTAATTGTGATGCATTAGCAGAATTAGTCATGTTCAATGCCCATCAAACTTGCTCCCCAACTTGTATGTGAAAAGGCCCAACATCAATACAATGACATCTAATGAGAAGCATGTACTGTAGAATTAAACTCAAAATCCATTTGTGCTTAAAGTGCCTTATTTTCCTAAATAAAACTTTTGCCAGCTGCACTTTTTTTTTCTTGAAAAAAAGTAAAATAAATGAAAAGGACAGGAAATAAGAACACAATCTTAAACTCCACTACAAGTAGGGGAGAAATAACACTTAAAATATAAAACAATTGTGCAGATCCCAATAAGGTTGAAAGGAGATTTTTGTTTCTTAAAAGTGCATCCTGATTTCAAAGTGGCTGTTACACTGAAAGACGGCTTGCACATTAATCTGTGATGCACAGTTCCATAGGTCTTGAGCCAGCCAATTACTTGTGACACTCATGAGACTATCCCAACATTCCCAGTCATTGATCAAATGGCTAATGTCTCATAGAACATTTATAATATTTCCAGAACATGATATTTATCAAAACTTCACTTTTTAGTGCTTACATTTGCAGAGAACACAAATACCAGATGTTTGTTGTTGCTGAAAACATCCTTTAGAATCTCTGAGATATAAAATATTTTCTCACTTTTCTTATTTAAAAATGTGCAAGGTGCCGTGAAATTATTAATATTTCATTTAATTTTTTCTAAATTCCTGAATTCAAAAAAAAAGAATTGCTGAAATCACTAGAGTTTAAAGTAGAAGATGGACATTTTTGATTAAAATTTTAAAGTCAACTAAAATGGGGGCAACATAGTGTAAACCATAATGTGTATTTCTCCCAACACAAATGGATATATTTAGAGTATTCTCAGGTCAAATAATTAAATGAATTGTAAAACTATTACTTGTCCACAAACTTTTGTCTTAGTAAAGAGAAATTTTAAGAGAATTTGAATATTTTGAACTTAAATTTTATATAAATTAAACAAGTATTACATTATAATTATACTTTGATTTGTTATAGAAAAAGTATAAATGATTACAAGAATTATATTAATATGTAGGGTCAATTCACTGGCACCAAAAGATACAAAATATATTAGATATATACTGCCTGCCTCTCTCTCTTTTTCCTTCTCGCTTCCTTTTTACACTCCTGTTCCTTCACCTCCTCCTTCTGTTCTTCCTCTCTCTCCTCCTCCTCTCCCTTCATCTTCCTCCACTTTCTTTTCTTCCTCATCTTGTCAAGCAAAAAAAGAAAGCACAGACTTCTTTAGGCAGTTGATTGTGTTCAATTTTTTTTCTTGGAAATTCAAAAATTCTTCTCATTCTTTATATTTTTGAAATTTCAAGCAAACTTTCCGAAGTGAGAAAATCCTTTTTCAAATAATGCAAAATTATTTTTTTCAAGACATGTATTTCTTTCTTGAATTAATAAAATAGTTTTTGTCTCAACTATCCCATATACAATTAATTTCATAAGATTGTACCCCAAAATATAATTTTTATATAATTGAAAAATGTCAACTATAGAAATTAGACACACTGGAAAGTATGAGCAAGGTAACAGCACAATGTTTATGTTTTTTGGAAAGTTGATGTTTTCTCAGAAAGACATTAACAAAGATTGTGTCCCTTTTAAATTATTTTTTCTGTTTATAGCAGAAATATAGGACTCTCAGAGCACTTGACTTCCTAAACTATGAGTCTTATAAATGGTATAAGCCCAGCTCTTCCTAGTTCTTTCAGATCCAAATAGTATTTTAATATGATAACAGATAATCTTGAGTATTTCTGGTTCACTTTCCTCTATGCATGATTTTATTATTTCATTTATTTCTTTTTAACACTTTCTGACACTAGGCAGTTCTTAGATCAGTGCAGGGTATAGTTCTGCAAGCCTAGGTCCTTATTATCTATTTCTGGCAGACAACTAAGAGCAATGACAAAATCCCCCACTGATATGGAGACATAGTGAGTGTTCTGGTTACAAACATGAAAGGATACATCATACATTTGGAGTTTTTGGGTTTTTTTTTGTTTTGTTTTGTTTGAGAATCATATACAAGTATATAATGTCTTTGATCAAATTTGCCACAGTTCTTCACTCAAGAATGGTAATACTTCCAATAAAGTATGCTTTATTGTTGAGAATTGTTGGGCTATATATTTTGTTTCTATATGAATTATTAGATTATTTTCAATTCCTGTGAAGAACTATATATTTTTTTTAAATGGGAATTGCATTGACTCTCTACTTTACTTTTGGAAACTTAGTAATTTTTAAAATAATAGTCCGACCAAAACTTGAATATCAAAGGTATATCTTCTGTTATCATTTTGAATTCCTTCCTGTAGTTTATTAAATTGTTCATTTTCTAAGTCTTTAACCTCCCTGGTTATATTTATTTGAAGATTCTTTTAAGGCTATTGTTAATAGAATTATTTTTCTTGATCTCTTTCTCTGTATGCTTGTTATTGATACATAAGAAATCTAATGACTTTCAACATACCCATAAATATCAGGATACATCCCAGAGCCAGAAAAACTCAATGCAGAACTCTAATAAACTTTAAAAGAAGAACCAGTACAAACATTCCTCAATTCATTCTGTAAAATAGAAAGAAAAATTACACTTCAAAAAAATTTTTAATGAATAGAGTATTACCTTGATACTCATACCAGACAAGGAAACAATTAAAAGAGAAACAAACAAGAAAAACAATGAACAAACAAACAAAAACAGAAGAAAAAGGGGTGGGGAAAAATACATGACCATCTACATGATTGATATAGACACAAAAATTTTCCATAAAATACTTGTAAACCAAATTCAGGAACACATCAAAAAATTATCCGTCATGATCAAACTGGCCTCATCCCAGGGACACAGAGATGGTTAAACATATATAAATCAATTAATCTAATCTACTCTACAAATGGACTCAAAGACATGGCCATCTCACTCAATAAACAAAGGGCCTTGACAAAACCCAATACCCTTTTATGGTGAAAGTCCTAGGGAATCTAGGGGACCTACATCATCATAATGGTGGCAATATATAGCAAGCACATCCCCAATATCATGCTACACACAGAAAAAAATACTCAAAGTATTTCACTAAAACCAGGAAAATCATAAGAATGAGGCCCCTCTCCACTTTTGTTCAGTAAAGTACTTGAACACATATCAAAATCAATAAGAAAAGAGATTTTTAAAATAAATGGGATACTAATAGGAAAGCAAAAAGTCAGATTATTGTTATTTGTAGAAAATATCTTTTTATGCTTAAAAGACTTAAAGGAATCTACCAAAATACCCCTATAGCAGCTGATGAATACAGTGAGTAAAATTAACATGCAAAAACACCAGATGGCTCTATTAGTTACTTTTATATTTCTACAATAAAACATGAATAAAGCAAATTACAGAAGAAAGGGTTTATTTGGTTTATGGTTCCAGAGATATTAGTATCCATTGTGATGGGTAATCATGGCTGCAAGAACTAGATTGTTGGTGGAGCAGGAAACTGAGAGCTCACATTTCCTTGACCCACAATGAGGAAGCAGAGAAATCAAACTCTAAATAGGGTGAAACTTTAAGATGTCATATCCTGCTACAAGTGACACACTTCCTTCAAAATGTGTGGTTCCTAAACCTCTACAAATCCTACCACCAACTGAGGACCAACTACCAGAGTCAGTGTGGGTCACTTTTCATTCTATCACCATACCATCTTCTCACTTTTTTTTCTTTTTATTTATTCTTCCTTCATATAATACATTCCAATTGAGGCATCCCCTTTCTTCCCTTCTGCAAATTACCCCCCAACACACACACACACACCTTTCCTCTCCGCTTTATACAAAAGGTTGTGGAATTTTGGTTAACAGCTCTTGATTTCTTGAGCAGAATTATCCACCTGTCTCAAAATCAAAAATGGAGGTATCACATAATCTAGCTTTAGCACTACTGGGAATCTATCCAATGCACTCTTCTAGTCACTACAGAATTACTTGCATTAATGTCTAATTAGAACAAATTAGAACATTCTAGAATGAGTGTTTGTCAGTGTAGTTCAATTACTTAAGACTAAAATTGATCATAATTTCAGAGTAATGACAGAGATTAAATTCTGCCAAAACTTGGAAGACATTGTTTTCAGCTATTGTTGAACTTGATTGATTCTAGATAGTGCAATGATAAAATAAAAGGAAATATTGCTATACTCACTAGAGATCACAGTCAACAACAAAAACCAGCTATCTACCAAATCTTGATAAATGCCTTGGCATACGAAAATGCAAATGGTGTATGTCAAAGGGCATTTAGACCACTGAAATCTTGAGGAGCCCCAGTAGAAGAATGGATAAGAGAAACAACTGATACTGGTTGTCAGGAGCGTCAGACTAATAGCATAAGCCGTTGCTAAGGGTCTTAATGAGTGCTTTGAAAATGGTGAATTTTCTCATTTCCAAAGATATCATAAGGCTGAAACCTCCAGAACTCGAAATGGTAGGTGCTTGAACTGTGCAGAACACGGTCATAAAAGGGAACAACCCATTTTTAATAACAATGGAAGATCAAGGTCTCCAGGATTTTGTACTTGTTGTGGTAAAGGTAAACACTGGACCTGGGATTGTAGGGCTAAAATGGATGGCAGAGGTAACCCATTTCAGGGAAATGAGAGGAGGGGCCTACCAGTTTAAATTCCCACAGTAAAATCTATGAACCGATGTCCATCAGTTAGCCAGAGGGAAACTAGAAGTCAGGAGGAAGAACAAAATTAATTATTGATGATCTGTAGCATGCTACTGAAGGCAGTGCAGCTTTAGATCTGGCCACAGATGAGTATATTACATTATGCAAAACAGATGAATGTTATAAGTTAACCATTGGTGTTTATGGTCCTTTACCATCAGGGACAGTAGGATTAATCTTTGGAAGAAGTGGTTTAACTGCTCAAGGATTTACTGTGCATCCAGATGTATAGATGGATATCGCAAGGAAGAAATTAAAATTAAAATTAAAAAGTATCAGTAAAGAAAGAGAGTAAAAACTAATGCAGGGGATAGAATTGCTCACTTGCTGTTGTTATCTTACATCAAGGGCAAGGCTGCTCCAATAGAAAGAACAAGAGTATTTGGGAGCACTGGAAAATGTGTATATTGGCAAACAATAGTAAATGATAAGAGACCAAAATTAGAAGGATTGCTTGACACAGGAGCAGATGTTACTATCCTCTCACAGGAGTCTTGGAATCCAAACTAGCCACTTCAAAAGGTTCCTACACATTTTATAGGAGTCGGTAAATTATCTCATGTAAAACAAAGTGTACGATGGCTTAACTGTCCTGGAACAGAATGACAAACAGGGAAGTTGAGACCTTATGTGGCTGATGTACTCATAAATTTATGGGAAAGGAACTCTTACAACAATGGGGTACTGAAATTAATATTCCTGCAATGCCAGAAATAACAAATGATGAAATTATGTATTCTTCTTGGGAAAGTATTGATATTGATGCTCAACAACAATCACAAGTTGTGTCTAGTCTCCAAACACAGGACACCCTAGGTATTGAGATTATAGATGCTTTTGGGGAAGGTATTAATATGAGTACTCAACAACAATTGCAAGCTATATCTATTCTCCAAATACAAGACATCCCAGGTATTGAGTTTCCAAATTTATACTAGGGACTACTGCTGAAATTCTAACAGCCCTACCCTTAAAATCACTGTCAAATAAACTGGTGTGGGAAAGGAAAAATTGGAGACTCTTGAGCAATTTTTAAAAGTACAGCTGGAGGCTCATCATATAGGTTGAACTACCTCTATTGCTAAACTACCTGAATGACTCAAAAGGTATGGTTTTCTTTTTTCCCTTTTCTCCATCTTTTTAATCTGAGCAAATATCCTGGGATTTTTCTTTTATATTAAAATAAATTTTACCTTAAGCTTCCTCTGAATCTGTTCTTACATTATTGATTAACAGAAAATTCCATGAGAGGAAATCCCAATTTTGTTAATAATATATAACACTACAGGCATATCTCCACAAAATTCTAGTAACAGTATAGGTTTCAATGTATATTATAATTCCAACTACTTTTTATAAATAACTACATTTGTAAAGCTAAAAATATAGACTCGGCACTTTATTGAAGCTATATACAAAGGTGAGGAAATATTTCTAAAATGCCAAAAAGGTTTGTTTTAGTTTAAATGTGTAATTAACAATTTTTATGAAAATATATCCTGACATCAAGGATTGCTTGTATATTATTCATAAGGCTAACATAACAAAATAATATACATAGTACAATTTGTAGCATCAGTAATATCACATTACATTTTTAGGATCATAATCTCACAGGTAAGAATGTAGGAAATCTATGAATGATTTCATACATGACAAAAAAAGATTTTTTAAGAATAATAAAATACAAATCAAGACATTCATAAAAATGGAGAATGAATGGAGTGGCATAATGTTCTAAGAAGTTTCAGCAAATATGCATTCTATTATAGAAACAGAGTAAAACCATTTCCTGTTTTTATAGCACATGTATTTATTAAATTATTAAACATGTTGCAATGTTGAAAAGATGGTATTTATCCACTTAATTTTAAGTAGTAATTATGTAAGTTGCAATGTTATATTCTAATAGAATGATACAGTTTTCTGTTCAGAAATCTAGGTTTAAGGGATAAATTTAAATTTTCTACTCACATGTACCTAGTGATATCTATTCCAACAAAATTTTATTTTTTAATGTTTATTTATTGTTTCAGGTTATATCACCATCACAGTGCCCTCTTTCCATATTCTCCCAGTCCCGCCCTCACACCCTCTACTCCCTATCCCTTCCAAACCACTCCTCTGGAGTGGAGAGTCCTTACATATCAGTCCCCCACCCTAGTTTAGCAGTCATATGAGAGCCAAGAGCCTCCTCATATGCTGTGGGCCTAAAAGGCAGCATCACTAGGGCAAAATGTCTCATTGACAGGTAACAAAGTCTATGTTCATGTTCCCTTTGGTGTATTGCTGGTAGTGTAGTTATCTTGTACTATATAGCTAAAATCTGTTTATAAGTGAATAGATGCCATGTGCATCCTTCTGAGTCTGGGTTAGCTCACTCAGCATGAGCTACTCTCGCTCCATCTATTAGGCTGCAAATTGCATGATTTCGTTTTTTTTGATGGCTGAGTTATTGGGTAGATGTACCACAGTTTTGTTTTGTTTTTCTTAATCCATTCATTGGTTGAGGGACATCTGGGTTGTTTCCAGCTTCTAGCTATTACAAATAAGGCTGCTATGAACATCGATGAGGAAACTTCCTTGTGGTTTGGTGAGGAATCATTTGGATGTATACACAGAAGTGGTATGGCTGGGTCGTGAGGTAGAGCTATTCCAAGTTTCCCAAGATATTGCCAGACTAATTTCCATAGTGGTTGGACAAGCTTGCACTTCCACTAGCAATTAAAACTCCTGTTTTAATTAGATTCTTGGATAGTTGTTTTTGATAACTAAGAAAAAATAATGAATATTTTCTATAAATTGAGTGAAATATAGAACTATTATAATTTCATAAGTATTTTGAAAGTGATTTTGCATATACTATCACTGAAACTGGTGGTTTATTTGGTTAAATGTTAATTGCTACTTATTTGAATAAATTGGTTTTGATCACTTTACATTTGAGAATGAAAAACACAATGACAATCAGTCCTGAAGCTATGATTTTGATGTGATGTATTTGAAAAAAAAATGAAAGTAATGTCCACCATTACACAGGGGAACTGAAGATTTATATAATTATCTCATTAATTCAGATTATACTCCAGGTAATTGAAAACACTTGTTAGATCTTGTAAATTATAATGTTACAAATGTGACTAATTAAATATGATTGTGGTCAATATGAAATAATTCCTCTTAGTGAAAAATAATTCATTTAATCAAGATCTTCCAATTTTTTTTAGATTTCTTATTTACTGACAAGTAAATACCAATACTGACATTGAGGTGAAAACATAACAAAAAGTAGATGTGAAACAATTTACAAAACAAAAGGCAGTAAAATTATGTCATTCAGTTATTAATGAAATGCATTTGAATTTATGAGAAATTTCACTTGTAATATAAATTGAATAATCATAAAGGTGCAAAGCATATTTTACTTGTGTACATCTTCTTAGTAAAATATATTTTATTGACTATTGTCCAGTCTCTAATGTTATTTAATATTGCAGTAAGCACTGACAAATACCTGGATCTATTTATATTGAACTAACAAAAAAATTTCAACATTTTCTTGATTTCTTTATGTTAGAATGGACTTAAGGCAGTCTCTGCTCTGTTGAAGTTTATTTCTTCCCAGAAGCATGTTGTTCGGTTTTGGTTAAAGAAGGCTGAGAAGTAGCAGAGCTTAGGTGGCTGCCTAGGGCCAGTTTTCTCTGAGTTGCAGTGATTGATGTATCTTGTACTTATTTTCGTAATGCTGTACTAAGTAGGATATTTACAATCTGGTACTTCTTTTCTTGTTATTAAAACCATAAAGCAAGTTTCAACAAGAGAAAACCAGTATAATTATTTGTATCTTACCAGATAACAATAAAATAAAAATAGAAATCAACAGCAAAACCTAACTCTGAGCATAAAAAAATACAAGAATACTGAAATATGTACCATCACTAATAGACTGGTACCTGAAATCCATGTGATTAATTTTTAAAATTCCTCAGAATAAAACAAAACAAAACACAACTTTCCAGAAGTTTTGGGATCTTGCATTAGTTCTGAAAGGAATATTCACAACTATATGTCCTTACATTCATACCCATGTGCATTGTGGCAAATTACAAAATCACAGGCTAGGTGTCTGTCAAGATTGAATGGATGAATAAAATGGGTATAATTTTAACTGTATTAATATGACCCAAATTACAGCCAACTGGGAGAAGGAACTTCAATTGAGGAATTATCTCTTTTAGGTTTGCATTTAGAAAAATCTATAGTGAATTTTCTTGATCAATAATTGATGTGAGAGTACCCATTATGTGTGGTCAGTGCCACTTTTGACAGTTGTTAATAACTTGTACAAGAAAGCAGGCTGAAAAATCTATTCAGAGCAAACCTATTAGCAGTATTCTTGGCCTATCCTTCAGTTCCTCCCTCTAGGTTTCTTACCTGAGTTCCTGCCTTAGAGTCTCTAGTTAGTGTATCATAAACTGCAATATGAAATAAAGTGTTTCCCCCAACATGTTTATGATCATTGTTTTGTCATGCAAACTAAGACAGAAATTGGTATCAGAGAATGGGATATTATTGTGATAGAATTGACTATATCATGTTTCTATAGTTATCCTGAAAACAAATTTGAGTTTGTGTGCTACGAAAAGCTATTTAGTACCCAGTCTTAATAAGCTCTTGTGGGACATTAGAAGCTAGGAATGTTGAGAGAGGTTATATTTGCAAATTTACTGTTGCTGCAATAAAATATGGTGACTTTTATTAGCTAATCAAGAGAATGCCTCAGAAGGGGCAGTAAACAGATATCAGCATTGAAATCAGCCTATCAGAAACAATGTATTAGACCTTCCCCAACAGCAGCAATTTATTTAATATTTTGGATTAGGAATCTATGGAAGTTCTTTGCTCAGCAATTGAAGCTGGTTATCAGAGTTCAAAACAGAGGCTGTGATCAAGGAGAGACCAGCATCACTAAGGTAAATATTCTAGAAAGTATTTCGCAAGGTCACTTCACAGAAGTTATAGTCCAGAGGGGACTAACACTCCATCCCAACCTGTCAGATGAGCATGGTCATTTGTAAGAGTTTTCCACATGGCACTGATTATTGGCGATTTGAAAGTTACTGTACGGAAAAGGTCATGGAGATCAGCTGAGGCTTAGCTCTTTGATAGTCCAGGAGAAACACATGGGTGAATGTTTAGCCTCAGTTTCATGAAAATCTAAATGTTACAGGGATTGTAGAGAAAAGGTGAGGCTTGCCACACAGGGTCAGAGTCTCTAAATAGGAGCAAGAAAGCCATGGGGAAGATGGACCCCCAACTTGCACTGGAGATCCCAGAACACTGGAAATACCATGACAGTGGAATGAGTACAAAGAACAGGGGCAGGTGAGGAAGTTGCTGGAATAACCCTATGAGACAAGCTGCATGCCTTGTGATCTCAGAGCTAGAGATGTGGAGCGTACCATGGATTTTGGCTCTCAGAAGATCATAAAAATATACTAAATTATAAACATAGAGCTACAAGATTTAGGACTGCTTTAATTTACTTTGATTTAGCTCAAGTGTAATTGTTTTTATGACCCTATTCTTCATATTTGGAGTAAAGAAGTACTTAACTTGCCTTTGGTCTTATAAAAACCCACAATTAAGAGACTAATCTTATAAGAGACCTTTTATGTTTGAATGTATAAAAGATGATAAAATTTTAAACTTGTTTTAGGCTTTATATTGTGACATTAAAATGAGTTCTTGAGATTGAAAAGGATGAAAACGTTTTACTTTAACATCAATGTATTTGTGTGTCAAGTTGACTAGGGGTTAATATACTAATTAATTTTTATCAACAATACAAATAAAATTGCAGCATATTTGCAATATCAGATAGTACTCACACACAAAAATGCAATGATTACTGTCATTTTTTAAGGAAAGAAGGAAAATATTTTCTTAGGTAGAACAAGGCAGACATGAAAGTAATGACACACATCTCAGCCATTTCGGGGAAAAAAAAAAAAACACCTTCACTGCAGAAATAAATACAAGAGAAAGCATTGACCTTAGGAACACACAAGAGCAAGGGGGAAAAGAAGACAAATTTAGGTCGGCCTTAGGAACTAGAGAACAAGTTAGGCAATGGAGAAGAAGAAAAGCAATTAGAAGGAGGTAGCCCAGGTTAGTACAGAAAATCAGTGAATGCTGTTAATTTGTGCAATGAGTATATGCTGACAATTACACAAATAAAAACAAATCACAAGAAGGTTTTTATAGCAAAATACTCATGTTTTAGTAGCATAACATGAATATAAGAGGTGAATAAAAGCATGTAACTAATTAATAGCATGAATTTTTCTAGTGACAAGAAGGTCATTTTTTTTTCATACAGAACAGAGGCATGTATCATGTTATATGTTTTACTACAAAGAAAACAAAACCAAAAGGAAAAGAAAAGTAAAGACCTCTAAGGTCACTTTGGAGGTTATGGTACTTTCCTCCATCTTGAGAGTGTTGTTTCACATGTATGTCTATCCCTATGCACAATTCTATCAAATCATTTTTAATAAACAACTACAACCTTTGTATTTAAATTATAACCTGATAAAGTTGTTTTTAAAAATAATTATTATTAGCAAAAGAACACCTAATATCACTCAGATTTCAAAAAATAAATGATAGTTCCTTTTCTTAAAATGACAATACAATGGAGGCATGGATTTGTAATTAAATTCAGCTTACGATTCAATGACACAACCACAAGCTGGGATGAGTAGTCACTTTTGACACAAGTTCTAGTTCTATACCTCCCTTCATTCATTCGTCAGTGCTGTTGATCCACACAAACCTTACTCCTGATGACCACTTCCCTATGGACAGTGACATGAAGACGGCCTCTTGTCCACACTGACCTTCACAACATAGAATGACTAATTCTCTTTCCTTAGCTCATTCCTACTTACTCTAACCTGTGAGAGGAAATCTGTCTGGATAATCAACCACCAAATAGTCTTTATTTCATGGGTGTCTTTTTATTTTTCCATACCTTTGTTTCCAAACATCTAACTTGATCTGAAGGTATGTTGTGTAGCCCTAAACCCAGGGTCTACTAAGACCCAACCCTCTTAACATTTCTGTTACGCCATGTCATTTAATCCTAGTAATAATCTGAACCCTTAAAGTGTGATCATCATGATCATCCATGCAGGAAAATTCCCTGATTTATTCTCCTAGTTTTCACTGTTTGTTGCAGACTGCAGTTACCAAGTAATCTAATAAAGAAACTCAAAGAATTCTATCCCTAATGGTCCTCTGTGTTGATCTTTCCCAAGGGTCAGTATCAATTACCAGTGACATTTTAATAATTGTTCTAACAATTTCTTCTTTTCAGAAACATTTGCCGCAGTTATTACATCATCATAATTTCACAACTTCAACGGCAATTTGCAAGAGGAGAATTATAAACCTTATTTATTCTTGCTATGTCAATATGGAGTTTTCTGAGCTTATTTTAAATTCCATGCTATTATATACAGCAAAAGAAGTCTTCACATCCATAAAACCCCTGTCCTTAGTTTATCTACTTTTTTTTAGTAATTATGTAATTTGACCTCTTCTTTCAAAGCATGCATCAAAAACACTGTCTCTCAGAAATTTTATTCTGAGAATTTTCTTTCCTCATACCAAATTCAAATTCATTATCATACCTTTACAAGTCAGATGTTTAACTGTTGGTCTGCAGTTCTCTGGGATGCCTACTCACAGTTGTCTCAGAACTCAATTGTAGCAGTCTAGAGCCTCCAAACTGACTCAACAGGGAGCTGCCTCTGCACCACTGGAAGGAGACTTGAGGAAACAAGGTGTGGACACAAAATCCTGACATCTGGGTTTCTTGGGTGTTTCCAGGACACAATGGAGTGTTACAGCACAGAGGGACAGACAGGGAAAAAATCCTACTACTGTAAAGTGCTTGCTCTTTTCGTAATGACTGTCAGCTGAAAGCAGCTAAGAGCCCTAAATGGGGACATATCCTAATGGCGAAATTCATTCCCACTCAAGTGAGCCAGGTGGCTGGCAGCAAGGTCTGATGTGAGAGCAGCAGTGGCAGTGGCCGTGGAGGCAGAGGCAGGAGTGGCAACTTGTTGGAACTTGTGTGCCAAGCAGCTTGGGTGGCCAGGGATGAAAGCCTGACAGAGCAAGTATACCAAGCATTGAGTCCTTCTAGAAAGATGTCCAGAGCTACCCAAAATAAAGACACCTTTCAGCATGTTTTGATTAAATAGATGGTGAACCTTTATTCAGTGAATCATGAAATATATGTAGTTCTTAAACAGTAGAGGGATTTGAGGGAGCAGGCTTGTGGCTGGCTGAATTTTAAAGTGTTGATGATCCTCTGTGTGGGAATAAATATCAGGCCGCTTGCTTAGGTGACCTCTTGGCTGTAGCCATTGTTTAGATAGTTTACGTGTTTCTGGGGTTGACAAAAGCAGGAAGACAGCTTTAATACCATGCTTATTAATCTCAGTGTGGAGTCTGGGACCACAACTTTGAGATTTCTTCTTGGCTTCTTCTCACCTGTTTCAAATCAGATACCCTCAAGGCATGATCTACACCCCACACTGTATGGGAAACAGGGAAGTCATGATTGAGGAAACCCTACATTTAACCAACATGGAACTTGTTTTTTTTACATGCCTACATACATGACCCTTGTTCAAAAAGTTAGGAGCACAGCCAGCATGGTGGTTACAGAAAATACCACTCACAAGCATATATTAGTGTTAATACTCAACATAGTAGGTTTCATTGTGACATTTCATATAAGATATGATATACTTTTCTCATATCTGCCCATCTGATTATACTCTAATTTTGATCTTACTTTGAGGACCACTGTCTTTACAAAAGGATCTTGCAGTCTTTTATAACTCTACTACTATTTCACATATAAAAGAATAACAGAGAAACTTGACTTTTGGAATCTGCTATATCTCACTCACTTGGTGATTTCTACATTACTCTGCTTCTTCTCAAACAACATTATTATGTTCCTCTTTATGGATATATCCAAGTGATATTTCATTGTAGATAAATGTCATTTTCCACATATCAGTTCATCCACACACAGGCTACTAAGCTGATCCCTTAATGTATTGTTAATCTTATCACAATCAACAGCAGCATGTAGTATCTCCAATGTGTTTTGAATTTGATTACTTTGAGTATGAAGATAGAAGGAGTAGAAATGCATGGTATTTTAATTTTATTTTTGGATAACTAAATTATTTTCAAAATGATTTCTATATTGTTTAAATTGGATCCTCAACAACAGTGCATATGTATTTCTGTCATTCAGCATCATCAACACAGTGTTCCATACTTTATGCTTCATTGATGATAGGCACTTTGACTGGACTAAGACAGAATTTCAAAGTACTTCTGATTTCTAGGTTCCTAGGCACTAAAGATGCTGAAATTATTTTAATATATTTATTGGTATTTGAAAATTAGTCATTACATATGCCCATTTATTTACTGAACTACAAAATTTTGGGATTTCTTGGTGGTGGTGGTGGTGGTGGTGGTGATGGTTTGTAATTTTTGGTCTTTAAACACCCTAGATTAATTTTCTCTTAAGTGAATAGCTAATAAAGATTACCCACTCTAACCATATTTGGTAATTGTTTCTGTTGTTATGTGTGATATTCATTTTCGAGAATCCACTTTGATAATTTTTCTATAATTTCCTAAGACAATAGTGCCTAATTCTAAAAGTTACTTGCCTATGTACTAGTGTTCACTTACAAGTTTTCCTAGAGTTATTTCAGTACTTTTCTTTGATTAAAAGTTTTAATATATCTTTTTAATTTGTAATTTTATTTAAATAAATGCCAATTTTTATTTATTTCTATTTAGTTGTTTGAGAATTTTATACACGAATATTGTATTTACATCATTCCCACTTCCTCCTCTCCCTACAGTCCTTCCAGTTTCCTATTCCCTCTTAAATTCATGACCTCTTCTTTCAGAATCATTGAGTTATGTATATCTCATGTTTTCAGTTTACATTTTATCAAGGTGAGAGACAGGGTTCATTTACAAAGTAATACATGCTGATATCCAATATTTCCAAGACCTCATGTTGTAGACATTGTGGTTGCACCATTCATTTTGTTCAAACCTTTCATAGAGGACATAGTTGGATCTTATTTTCTAATTCAATCACCATACCTATTTTGTATGGTCACAATTTTTATTCAGGGTGGTCGTTTAAGAAATTACATGATTCCTCTTATTTTCATGATTTCATAAAGTTTTTTTGCTTTTCCAATTTTACATTGGCCTGACTAGTGTTCCGATGAAGCTTATTCTTTCTAGTGCTCCCAAGGTTGTATTTTATCTTGTTCTTTCATATGTAGGATTAATTGTCATGAATAATGTTGGCTTAATGTTGAGAAATTCTTTAGTGTTTGTCTTGAAATAAGCAAGGACTAAAGGATCTGTTTGTTTGTTTCCTGTCCAGGTTTAAATACATCATTATATTCTCTTCTTAATATTTTGGTTTTTTCTTTTCATTTTTTTAGAATCTTGCTGTTATGCTATATTCTGATTAATAATTACTTGCAGTTTCTCTGAGGAATATTCCAATATTTCTTTTATTTTTATTTATTTATTTTATTTTTTTTAACGTTTATTCACTATTTCAAGCCACATCTCCATCACAGTTCCCCCCACCCCTCCCAGTCAACCTTCCACCCTCCCATCTTACTCCTCCAGAGTGGGGTGTCCCCACATATCAGTCCCCCACCCCAGTTCAGCAGTCACATGAGGGCCAAGAGCCTCCTCATATACTGGGGGCCTACATGGCAGCATCACTAGGGCAAAGTGTCTCATCAACAAAGTCTTTGTTCCTGTTCCTTTTGGTTTGTTGGTTGTACAATAGTTATCCTGTAATATATGGCTAAAATCCAATTATAAGTGAATAGATGCCATGCGCATCTTTCTGAATCTGGGTTACTTCACTCAGGATGAGCTTGTCTAGTTCTATCCATTTGGCTGCAAACTGCATGATTTTGTTGTGTCAGATAACTGAGTAGTGTGAAGATGTACCACAGTTTTTTAATCATTCTTTGGTTAAGGGAAATCTGGGTTGTTTCCAGATTCTAGCTATTACAAATAAGGCTGCTATGAACATAGATAAGGAAATGTCCTTGTGGTTTGGTGAGAAATTATTTGGATGCATACCAGAAGGGGTATGGCTGGATATTGAGGTAGAGCTATTCCAAGTTTTTTAAGATATCGCCAAACTGATTTCTATAGTGGTTGTACAAGTTTGCACTCTCACCAGCAATGGAAGTGTGTTTCTCTTTCTTCACAACCTCACCAGCATGTGCTGTCATTAGAATTTTTTATCTTAGCCATTCTGATAGGTGTGAGATGGAATCTCAGAGTCGTTCTGAGTTGCATGTCTCTGATGATTAAGGATGTTGATCATTTCATCAAATGTCTCATTGCCATTAGAAATTCCTCTTTTAGCCAGGCGGTGGTGGCGCACGCCTTTAATCCCAGCACTTGGGAGGCAGAGGCAGGTGGATCTTTGTGAGTTCGAGGCCAGCCTGGTCTACAAAGCGAGTCCAGGACAGCCAGAGATATTCAGAGAAACCCTGTCTTGAAAAACAAAAAAAAAAAAAAAAGAAATTCCTCTTTTGTGAATTCTCAGTTTAGCTCTGTTTCCCATTTTTTTTTGTTTGATTTTTTTTGGTTTCTTGGTATTTAATTTCTTGAGTTCTGGTATAGAAACAGACCAGTTGATCAATGGAATCAAATTGAAGACCAAGAAATGAACCCACACACCTATAGTCACTTATTCTTCAACAAAGAAGCCACAACTTACAATAGAAAAAGGACAGCATCTTCATTAAATGGTGCTGGTGTAACTGTATGCCAGCATGTAAAAGATTGAAACTAGATCCATACTTATCACCTTCTATGAAACTTAAAACCAAGTGAATCAAAGACCTTAACATAAAACTGGACACACTAAGTCTAATAAAAGAGAAAGTGGGGAAAAGTCTTGAACTCATTGGCACAGGTAACAACTTCCTGAACAGAACACCAATAGCTCAGGCTCTAAGACCAACAATCAATAAATGGGATCCTCATGAAACTGAAAATTTTCTGTAAGGCAAAGGACACTATTATTAGAATGAGACGGCGACCTACAGATTGGGAAAAGATCTTTACCATCCCCACATCAGACAGAGGGCTAATATCCAAAATTTATAAAGAACCCAATATTCCTTTTAAATAATATACTTTTATTAATCCTTAAAAATTTCGTGAAATATATTTTGATTATATTCACCTTGTACTCTCTTAGTGTCTTCCATATACACCTTACTCTCTAACATCGTTCCTCATTTTGTGATTTTCTGTTTGGAAGAAATTCTCCCGCAGCAGATGTCTTTGTCTTGTGTCTGTTTCAGTTGTTTTCTCCTCTTTCATGATACTCTTTAAGCCTAATGTCTACAGATTGTGTTGTAATATATCAATTGGGAGTGGGCACTCCACTAACAATTGACTTCTGCATTTTGTGTACTTTTGGCTTTCTGTAATGATCACCACCTGCTACAAAAACAATCATCTTTAATAAGGAGAGAAATCTACAATTAACTGAATATAAGCGTAAATATTTACAATGCAACTAGAAATTATACTGATGTAAGAAGGTAGAAGTAGTAGCTTCACCTCTATGTTCTATGCACTCATGAACCATAGATAGTTTGATAATTTTACAATGCCCAGCTTGAATTCTCTGCCTCTGAGTAGGCCTTATGTCCTATTAAGTGGGTGTCTGTTGCTCCCAGGATATAACAGCCACATTTGTAATATTTTGTCATGCTGGACATTGTTGTGTTTTGTAGGCATTATCTAGACTGCTGATTTCTTTTCTTCCTTGTCACATTGTATATAACATTTCCATACTATGAGAACTAGTCTTTAAAGACTATATTTCTTTCTTGGTCTTTAATACTTCTCTAACAAATAACCAAAGGAAGTTCCTCATGCTACACTGGGTTTTTTGTTAGGTAGTCTGTGGATGTTGGAGGAAATATTGTCACCCTATTTGGCATAACTTCACACACACACACACACACACACACACACACACACACACACACACACATACACACACACACATCCTCAGGTAAATTTATTTCACTCATTTTCCCACTCCCCCCCTTCATAGCAACTGTTTCCTGTCCTATTCTTCCTTTTGCTAGTACTCTTCTTACCCAGCACTACCATGGCCTCTTTTGGTTCTTGGTACATATGACTGCACCAAGTTATATGCTATATCTAAAGTGTTAGATCCACAACATGGTGTTTCTCTTTCTTGCCAGACACCATGCAGAAGGAACTGCAGTGGGCAAGTGAGCTTCCTGGAGATGAACTGCCATTTTTCCCATGTTTGATGGATGTATCTTGGAGAGGCAAAACCTCGGAGGGTTCATATCTAGATTGCTTCTTGGTGCAGCTCTGCCTTCTCATGTTTGCCATTACTATATTCCTAATATATCTAGCATGCTGTGCTTGGGCATGGGGAGAACTTCATAGCCAGTAGTCTGGTATGATTGCTTTTTGGGAGACAGCCGACTCTAATGGGCAATTTTCCTGCAGATAAATATGAAGATGAAAGTTCATAAAATAATATTTTTTAGATGAGTCAATGATTTTACAAAATTCCTGATTTTATATAAATAGTTTTAGGAAGTTAGGGTTCCTGATATAAAGTTTAAGGAGATGGTTTAAGTTATTTAGCCAGAAACGTATGATAAAGTTAGAATTAAGATTAAAATGTGCCCCTTCCCTTGTAGAATAGTGTGGGCTATGTATGTTAAAAAGTACAGTGAGTTCATGCATTATAAGCACGTAATTGTATTTAGAAGAAAAAAAGTCTTAGAAAAGTTAATGATCAAAGAAAGCAATCCATTCTAGATTGGGTCTGAGTTCCTGGATCTTGTTATCAGTGGAAGTGGTCACAGGTTTCGGTGTTCACCATGAAAAAAACAGAGTCATGGACAAAGAGTAAACAGCTCTCTTATAAATATAAGAATAGAGAATAGACAATTTGTCAGTTTATCTGAACAAGACTTCAAAAATAAGATGTAAGATAGATAATGTATTTCTTTTTTTTTAATATTTATAACTTCAGGTTACATCTCCATCACAGTGTCCTCTTTCCATCCCTCCCAGTCCCGCCCTCCTACCCTCTACCCCTATGACTTCCATCTCACTCCTCTGGAGTGGAGTGTCTCTACATAACGGTCCCCCACCCCAGTTCAGCAGTCATACACTGGGGGCCTACAAGGCAGCACAACTAGGGGAAAGTGTCTCATTAGCCAGAAAAAAAAGTCTATGTTCATGTTCCCTTTGGAACACTGGTTATAGTATAGTTATTTTGTACTATATGGCTAAAATCCGACTATAAGTGAATAGATTCCATGTGCATCCTTCTGAGTCTGGGTTAGCTCACTCAGGATGAGCTTCTCTAGTTCCATCCATTTGGCGGCCAATTGCATGAAATTGTTGTTTCTGATAGCTGAGTAGCATTCCATTGTGTATATGTAACACAGTTTTTTAATCCATTATTTGGATGAGGGACATCTGGGTTGTTTCCAGTTTCTAGCTATTATGAATAAGGCTGCTATAAACATAGATGAGGAAACTTCCTTGTGATTTCGTGAGGAATCATTTGGATGTATACCCAGAAGTGGTATGACAGGGTCCCTAGGCAGAGCTATTCCAAGATTTCTAAGATATCACCAAACTGACCTCCATAGTGGTTGCACATGTCTGCACTCCCACCAGCAATGGAGGAGGGTTTACTTTTTTCCACAACATCATCAGCATGTGTTGTCATTTGATCTTTTGATCTTAGCCATACTGACAGGTATGAGATGGAATCTCATAGTAGTCTTGAGTTGCATTTCTCTGATGATTAAGGATGCTGAGCATTTCTTCAAGTGTCTCTCAGCCATTAGGGATTCCTCTTTTGTGAATTCTCTGTTTAGCTCTGTTCCCCATTTTTTGATTGGATTAATTGGTTTCTTGGCATTTAATTTCTTGAGTTCTTTGTAAATTTTGGATATTAGCCCTCTGTCAAATGTGGGGTTGGTGAATATCTTTTCCCAATCTGTTGGCTGCCATTTTGTTCGAATAACAGTGTCTTTTGCCTTACAGAACCTTTTCAGTTTCATGAGGTCCATTTTTGATTGCTCCTCTTAGATGCTGAGCTGTTGGTGTTCTGTTCTGGAAGTTGTCACCTGTGCCAATGAGTTCGAGGCTTTTCCCCACTTTCTCTTCTAATAGATTTAGAGTGGCTGGCCTTATGTTAAGGCCACTTGGAAATAAGTTTTTTTGCAAGGTGATAAGTATGGGTCTAATTTCATTCTTTTACATGTCTACATAAAGTTAGACCAGCACCATTTGTTGAAGACACTGTCCTTTCTCCATTGTACAGTTTTGGCTTCTTTGTCAAAAATTACGAGACCATAGGTGTGTGGGTTCATTTCTGGGTCTTTAGTCAATTCCATTGATTCACTGGTCTGTTTCTATACCAGTACCATGCTGTTTTTATTACTATTGCTTTGTAGTACAGCTTGAAATCAGGGAAGGTGATACCTCCAAATGTTTTCTTTACTGTACAGGATTGATTGATTGATCTATTCTGGTTTTTTTTTTTTTTTTTTTTTTTTTTTTTTTTTTTTTTTTTTTTTTTTACTCCATATGAAGTTGAGGATTGCTTTTTCCAGGTCTATAAAGAATTATGGTGGTTTTTGATAGGAATTACATTGAATCTCTATATTGAGTTTTGGAAGGATGGCCATTTTAATATGTTGATCCCACCTATCCATGAGCATGGGAGATTTTTCCATCTTCTGATGTCCTCTTCAATTTCTTTCTTCAAAGACTTGAAGTTCTTGTCATACAGGTCTTTCACTTGCTTTGTTAGAATTATCCCCAGGTATTTTATATTGTTTGTGGCTATTGTGAAGGGTGCTGTTTCCGTAATTTCATTCTCAGCCCATTTATTTGTTGTATAAATAAGTGCTTCTGATTTTTTAAAAATTAATTTTGTATCCAGCCACATTGCTGAAGGTGTTTTTCAGCTGTAAGAGTTCTCTGGTGGAATTTTTGGGGTTGCTTATGTATACTATCATATCGTCTGCAAATAGGGTTAATTTGGCTCCTTCATTTCCAATTTGTATCCCTTTGATCTCCTTTAGCTGTCTTATTGCTCTAGCAAGAACTTCAAGTACTATGTTGAAGAGATATCACGAAAGTGGATATCCTTGTCTTGTCCCTGAGTTTAGAGAAAATGCTTCAAGTTTCTCTCCACTTAATTTGATGTTGACCAGTGGCTTGCTGTATATCACCTTTATTATATTATTTCTAGGTATGGTCCTTGTATGCCCTTTCTCTCCACAACTTTTAGCATGAAGGGGTGTTGGATTTTGTCAAATGCTTTCTCACCATCTAGCAAGATGATCATGTGTTTTTTTTTTTCTTTCTTTCAACTTATTTATATGGTGAATTACCTTGATGGGTTTTTGTATGTTGAACCATCCTGGGATGGTTCATTCCTGGGATGAAGCTTACTTGATCATGGGGTATGATACTTATGATATGTTCTTGGATTCAGTTTGCCAGTATTTTATTAGGTGTTTTTTCCATCTATGTTCGTGAGGGAGATTGGTCTGAAGTTCTCTTTCTTTGTTGGGTCTCTGTGTGGTTTAGGAATCAGGGTGAACGTGGCCTCATATATTGACTTTGGCAGTGTTCCTTCTGATTCTATTTTGTGGAAGAGTTTGAAGAGTAATATATTAGCTTTTCTCTGAAGGTCTGGTAGAATTCTGTGCTGAAATAATCTGGCCATGGGCTTTTTTTTTGTTTGGGAGATTTTTAATGACTGTTTCTATTTCCATAGGGGTTATAGGGCAGTGTAATCTGGTTAAACTGATCTTGATTTAACTTTGGAAGGTGGAATATATCAAGAAAATGGTCCAATTCACTTAGATTTTCAAATTTGGTGAGTAGAGATTTTTTTAATTTATTTTTCATTTGTTCAAGTTACATCTCAATGACAATCCCATCTCTACTCCCCCCTCCAGTCCCCCTCCCACCCTCTTCCCCTCAACCCCCCATCCTCTTCCCTTTTTATGGTAAGTTTAAGGTATATCTTTTTCCCAAAACAGGCCCCCTTTCAGTCCAACAAATGGTTCTTTCTCTTATAACAATAAATACAATATAAAACAACAGAAATAAATAGGCCACAATTATGAGAGTTATATGGCTTAGCATACATTACCAATGCCCAGTCCATATGTATTTGGCACCTGACTTTAACATTCTACTATCTAACCATCTCCATGAGTTTAAAGTTCTATATCTAACTCAGCTTTCATACTAACTTGAATCACAATTTTAAAAACATCTTCTTAGATCCAGAACACCCTCTTGATTCCTAAACAACTCAAAATTTAACTATGAGACTCTAACTATCTATTCTTCAACCACCTCAGAGACCTGAGAGGGATAAATATATCTGATTATATAGGAAGTGCAGGGCCCGCAGCTTCTAAAACTAAGAGATGACATACCAGTGGCTGCCTGGACAGTTCCCATTTTCTCTCGATACATTACAGCATAAATCTTCAGCCATTTGGCCCCATTTCGCATTGAAGAATCTCCAGTGGGAGATGGTTGAATTAGTGGCAAGCTTATCTCTTGGCAAGAAAATCCCTTTGCTTCAACTGTAGACAGAATGCTGTCCAAAAAGGACAAAAGTTGGAAGCAGGTAAGTCGACAGCCTAGCTCTGCCAAGACAGGGTAGGCAAGTCCTTCATAATTCCTTCTTTATGATCAATGTCTGTCAGAATAGAGATTTTTAAAGAAGGATCTAAAGATTCTCTGGATTTCTTCAATGTCTGTTGTTATTTCTCCCTTTTCATTTCTTATTTTGTTAATTTGGGTTTTTTTGCCTCTGCCTCTTAGTTAATTTGGCTAAGAGTTCGTCTATTTTGTTGATTTTCTCAAAGAACCAACTCTTGGTTTCATTGATTCTTTGTATTGTTCTTTTTGTTTTTAAGCTGTTTATTTCAGCCTTTAGTTTGATGATTTCCTGCTTTCTTCTCCTGTTGGGAGTTTTTGCTTCTTTTTATTCCAGTACTTCCAGTTGGAGTCTTTGGAGCTTTGCTCCATCCATCAAATGTGTGTGCATGTATGTATGTATATATGTAATGTGGTGTGTGTGTGTGTGTGTGTGTGTGTGTGTGTGCATTTATCTGTCTGTGTATATAAATGTATGTGTATATGTATGAATGTATGTATATATGTATGCCTCTGTGTTTCCTGTCCCTCTGTCCTCCACATTTTCCCTGGGCCAGAGAGTTTTTGGTGGCCCCAGAGAATTAAGTTTTATTCCCTCAGAGAGAAAACTGCAGCATCATTAACTCTACATATGCCCCTCCTCAGTTTTTCTTACTGTTGAGGCTGGCCTTTGGCACTCTCTGATCTGGTTACTCTTATTCACTACAGTCCCCATACCATTTGAAAACTACAATTATGCCAAAGCAAGAGTTATCTAGTCTCCTTAGTGTTGTGATAGAGCCATACAGGGTCACAAAGTAGACACTGGCATGGACATAGGCAGTATTTGCTGAGGTGTCAAGGAGAAAGGGAAAGGCATGGACTTCGCATTGCCAAAGCAAGAAAACTTGGGTTTCACTTTCTTAAGATGTCCCCATACATCACTACAAATTTGTGTGTACTTCTGTGATGAGGTTAAAGATCAAACTTCAATGTTTTCTGGATTGCTGTTGATCTTATTTCTTGAGACATGTTCTCCTATTGAATCCGGAGGTCATTAATTTTGGCTCACTAGCTGGCTAGTAAGCTTTCAAGGTTGCTACTCCCTCTTTAGTCCATTTCTGTCCTGTTACTTACCCAACTCTCCCTTCTTCCCTCTCTCACTTACCCCTAACTTTTCCCTCCACATACCTTTCTGTCCCACATTCATACACCTCATCCAATCATGGAAAAGGTTACTGATGTGAAGCTAGTCACACTGGGTTTTCTTTTTTCCCAAGGTACACACAGAAACAATCTTGAGTCCTCACATTTGCACCATAAGCACTTCACCTGCTGAGTCATGTCCCAAACTAGAATATGCAAATTTACTCTGATTTTCTGCACCAGCCTGGGTCACTGTATCCCTCTCCTTTTCTGTTATCTCTCCCCTCAACCACAGCACCAATAAGTTTTGTTGTGAATATTTTTATTATGAATATACTGATTTGCTTGTCTAGTGGTCTCTGAAAATGTCTAATGTCTATGAGTCCCTCCTGATTTTATGTTGAATTTTGGAACTCAGTGTACTTCATAAGTCATACAAGTACTGGAAAGTTGTTTCTAACTTTATTTATATCTGATCACAGGTAAAACCTTTGCTATGCTTTGCTTTTACTTTGTTATATATGTTATAATGAAATATAGAAATTCAGATGGATTTGAAAAGAATGTAAGCAGTACCTTTTACTTTAAAGAACCTAACACTATAAATTATCATACCAGGAAAAGCCAGATAAAAATTTCTTCAAGCAGAGACAAGATTGCTGTGCAGAAAGTCACTAGCTTTGGAACTTTAAAAACCATGTATTTGAGATTGAAAAGGGCAGTGAGTGGCAAGAGGCAGGAGTTATATGAAATTGTGAGGATTCCTAGTAAGATGATTGATTATGGAGCTAGTTTTAGGAGATGTTATTTTTTTTCTATAGTTGAAAATAACATGGGGAATCATTTCTTCAATTGCTATCACTTTAGTGTTGGTAAGGATTGATTACCAATAAAAGTGGAAACATGCAGCAAATTTTCAGAAAAATTATATATTCTATGATTTCATGATCCTCTGTGGTAGCTACTTTGAGGACTTAGTTAGTGACATGCAATTTCTCATGGTGTCTTATTTACTAAGCCCACATCTCTGTGTATCAAGGATAGAATGAGAGTTTGAGAGACATTGATGTGCAGGTTTCTTCTAGTGTATGACAGTTAGAGAAATGTGCAAAGTCAGGAGCTTAAAGAATTCTCCTTAAGGTTAAAGGGAAAACCATTTCAGGGCAGGTTTCATGTTTAATAGATATCATCACATGTAGAACAGTCCAATATACTTTTGTGCAACATACTGCTGCCATTTTTCTAAACAAGAGTAATACCTAACTGTATTCTAAACAACATTCCCTCTACCCACTGAAAAGTGTATATTCATGGGTCATCAAAGAAACTTGTTTTGTAGATTGAAAGTACTATCTACAACCAAAAAATTGGAGAGAATAACTTACCACAGAGTGCCCAGCTACAACTACTACATCTATAAAGCAATTGCCCCACCCAAGGCTCAGAGAATATTCTCGAAGAAGGAGCAGAAGAATTTTCAGATCTACAAGAGGCTAGCTGTTGCTAGTGTCCTTTAGGCATGACATGAATGTTAAATTGATAAAATCTCCACAATATAGCAACCTGAACAAGAACTGGATAATGGCAACAGTCAACATGTCTGTTTTGAGAACTTGTGAATTTTCTGTATCCTTCACCAGAAAAAGTGATCAATAAGTTGCTTATGATAGAGATCAGTTCTCCAGGGAAGATCCCCATGATAGGCCATTTGATAATGCCAAATTTTTCAGAACCAAAAAAAGTACACATGATCATCATTAAAGAGACTCTGTAGGAGGTGTGTGTGTGTGTGTGTGTGTGTGTGTGTGTGTGTGTGTGTAACAATTAAAAATGCAAAAGCAGAGGTGATATATTTGAGGTTTGAAGAGGGACACAGGAAGAGTTGGAGGCAGAAAGGCAATGGTCAAAATGCTCTATATAAAATTCTCCTGTATGAAATAAGAAATAATAATAAAAGTAAAATAAAATAAAACCTTTAAAAGGCTAGGGTACTCTGATTGACTTCTAATATTCAAAAATGATGGAGGGATTGGGATACCTATTAGCCACAAAACTCTCAAGTGTTCTGGGACCAGAGCTTAGCAGAATGATCATCAAAGAGATCAGAGAAAATTTATCAGGAATCTGACGGGAGAAGATACAGAGTAATTCAGCCAAAGAGGGAGTCCTGTGCAGGAGAGGGGAGTATGATCAGAGGAATCAGAGGAATCAATGACACACTAAGAGAACACAGTCCACAGAATCAACTGACTTGGATTCATGGAGACTCACAGAGATCAGGGAACCTCTAAGAGTCTGATCTAAGCCCTCTACATATATGTTATGGTTGAGTAGCTTGTGAGAATCTTAACAGAAGGAAGTGGGTGCTGTCCCTGCCTCTTTTGCCCACTCATGGGACCCTTTTTCTTTTACAGGGTTGCTTTGTCCAGCCTTGATGTGGTGGTATGTGCCTGGTCTTATTGTACCATGTTATACAATCTTTGACTGATATCCCTGGGAGGTCTGTTCTTTTTTGAGGGGAGGAGGATGTAGTGGTGTATCTAGGGAAGATAGGAGGTTGGGGAAAAGACTGGGGGAGATGACAGAGGGGAAACTATGGTCTGGATGGAAAACATGAGAGAATAATTTTATTTTTTTAAATGAGGAAGTTTGATGTTACATCACTAAACAATCTATATGAAAAAATAACAAAATGACTCTCTTGCATTGTCATTATATGACACTCCTTTATACATAAAGAATAAATGTCCTTTGCAGTACTATTCAAGAAAGAAAACAAAAAAGTACTTGCTTGCTTGATACTGCAAATTAATTAATTCATGTAGTTATTAGTAAATATAAACTGTAAGATTAGGCTGGTGGAGTAGCTGGCAGCTTGGCAGAGGAGCGGGCAGCCTGGCCCACATGCCTTAACTGGTTGCCTAATGTATCCTGGAGAAAGAGCCCCAGAATGAAGTGTGGCATACACCCCCTGTAACCTAAACTCTGTTAATTAATATAAGTTGTTATATTAGGTCAGTAGAATTACCAGCAGCTTGGCTGGAGTTTTGCCTGGGCTCAAGGGGAGTCCAGGAGTCTGGAAGTCCAGTGGTCCAGGACTGCTTAGACTGAGGGCCTATATGTCACCACAGTGTTTTCCCCAATAATTAAATACATCAAGACCTTTTAATGTTTTAACATTTAACCCTTAGCTAGATAAACTCTCAATTAACTACTGTAAATTAACCCGGATCACCTAATCCCAAACCGCCATGTGCCTGCGATTACCTTCCAGCATTCTCCAGACGTCTGTCTCCTTCTGTGACTCCCTGCTGAAAGAGAGAGTCTCTGTGTGTGCCCAAGGGTTCCTGTTCCGATCTCAGGAAGTCCTTCCTTCCTATACTTTTTATGCCCAATTAATTGGTCATAAGCGACTTTTATTAACCAATCAAGAGAATGCCTCAGAAAGGGTGGTAACCAGATCTCAGCATTGAATTCAACCTATCAGAAGCAATGATATTAGACCTTCCCTCAACATTTGCTAAATAGATTTTGGTTCAAAGCACTATTGCTCTTTGTTACCATCTCAGGGATTTTTATGCTAAATTCTACTGCACACAGTCTTACTACTCATATAAACAGCTTATTCACATCTGTATCCTTGAAAATATATACACTGAAAATGCTAATTTCAAAATATTACATGTTACCAAAAATCAAGAGTAAATATTATCAATTTCAGGAACCGGTCCTAAATTTTTTTAATGTGTTAAATTATAATGGGTGTAGTTTAAAAGGCAAAAAATAGGCAAAGAATAAATTAAATAATCCTTTATGAAAAAATATCCTGAAGCTCTAATTTAGAGGATAGTTTAAATACCTTGAAATTGAACTCGATGTTAGTATTATTGCACTGGATCTCTTTTATATATATTTTACTGAATAAATTAATGATTTTTAAATTACTAATGTAAACTAATTATTTTAACTGTATCACCATATGATTAGAATTCCACAGTATATATTTTCCTTTTTTGTCTTGGGGAATATAATGGAATTAAAATGAAATATGATTTAAATATATATAGTATATTAATAGAAAATAGCGTGTTAGAAAATGGTATCTCTTTGATTTAATTTTTTGCTTATAGAAACCATAAATGAGACATTTATCCATATGACCTTTATTAATGGAAATCTCAGTTTCAAATGCATCTGTGTTGTATACCCATTTTATGTTATTTAATATCATATATATGTTAACAAGCACTAGAAAAGTAGCATCTTCAAAATTAGAGTCAATTTTAATGACTTTGAATTTTTTTCTTTTTTTGCAAATTGACTTGTGACAGGATTTTTCCAGAGTTCCAAAACTGTCCTAAAGCTAGCTGCCTGACCACCTCAGCTTTCTTGGACCTCAAAACATAGGAAGGTATGACAATGCCTGGCAAATGACTTTTAACTAAGGAAGAAACAAAATTTATTGATTTCCTTCAGAATTAAAAGGCCAGATTATACTTGCTCCAATATTGGCAAAAATAAGATCTATCTTGACTTATAGTTTACATAATCAGCATAAAATAACAAAGTTTCAGTAATCATAGGATCTATAACAAAATTAAATCTTAAACAATAAATAAGCATTTCATTTTGTATAACTTTTTGACAGCTGCAATGCTTTTAAGCCTACTGAGGATCATTGATTTACGAGGTAGTCTGATTCTGAAGATCACCTTAACAGTTTGCTGTACCACAGAATAGAAACATGTTATATACATAAATGTGCCAGGAAATGAGAACAATAATTTAAGCAATAAATATAATTTTTAAAAAAACTCATACATACACAAATTACATTTTTTCTTTAATAGGAAATAAAATCAAGTAGAGTATAATCATGTAATTTTCCTCACATTGATATTTCATTGAGAAAATTTTGTTTGTTGTATGAATATATATATATTTGTTTTTATTTTGTTTTTACTTTATCTTATTTATTTTTTTACTGTTTATGTATTACTTCAATTTACATCTCCATCACGGTCCACTACCTGCACCCCTTCTGGGCCCACCCTATAGCCCTCCCATCCTCTCTCGATTCTCCCATCTATCCCATTCCTCCAGTGTGGGGTGCTCCACATATCAGCCCCCTTCAGCTCAGCAGCCATATGAGAGCTAAAAGCTTCTTCTTACACTGGGGGCCTACATGGCAGCTCCATTAGGGCAAAGTATCTCACTAAAAAGTAACAAAGTCTATGTTCCTGTTCCTTTCAATCTGTTGGTTGTGGGATAGTTAACCTGTACTATATGGCTAAAAATCAAATTATAAGTAAATAGATGACATGTGCATCTTTCTGGGTCTGGGTTAGTTCACTCAGGATGAGCTTTTCTAGTTCCATTCATTTGGCAAGAAATTGCATGATTTCCTTGTATATAATGGCTGTGTAGTATTCCATTGTGTAAATGTACCATGGCTGTTTTATCCATTCTTTGGTTGAGGGACATCTGGGCTGTTTTCAGTTTCTGCTATGAACACAGTTGAGGAGATGTCCTCCTGGATTGGTGAGAAATCATTTGGGTGTATACCCAAGAGTGATATGACTAGATCTTGAGGTAGAGTTATTCCAAGTTTTCTAAGATATCACCAGATTGATTTATATAGTGGTTGTACAAGTTTGCACTATCACCAGCAATGGAGGAATGTTCCCATTTTCTGCAACCTAGCCAGGATATGCTGTCATTTGACTTTTGATTTTAGCCACTCTGACAGATATAAGATGGAATCTCAGAGTAGTCTGGGGTTGTCTTTCTCTGATGATTAAGGATGTTAAGCAGTTCCTTAAGTGTCTCTCAGCCATTAGAGATTCCTCCTTTTTAAATTCTGAGTTTAGCTCTTTACCCCATTTTGATTGGATTATTTGGTCTCTTAATGTTTAATTTTTTGAATTCTTTATAAATTTTGGGTATTAGCCCTCTGTCTGATGTGGGGCTGGTAAAGATCTTTTTTTTCAATCTGGAGGTTGCCGTTTTCTTCTACTGACAGTGTCCTTTGCCTTACAGAAGCTTTTCAGTTTTGTGAGGTTACATTTTTTTTTCTCATTGGTCTTAGAGCTTGAGCTATTGGTGTTCTGTTCAGGAAGTTGTCACCTGTGTCAATGACTTAGAGGCTTTTTTCCACTTTCTCTTCTATTAGATTGAGTGTGTCGAGCTTTATGTTAAGGTCTTTGATCCACTGGACTTGAGTTTTATGCAAGGTGATAAATATGGGTCATTTTGCATTCTTTTACATGTAGACATCTGATTAGAGCAGCACCATTTGTGGAAAATGCTGTCCTTTATCCATTGTATGGTTTTGGCTTCTTTGTAAAAAATTAAGTGGCCATAGGCCTGTGGGTTTATTTCTGGATTTTCAATTTAATTCCATTGATCAACTGGTCTGTTTCTATACCAGTACCATGCTGTTTTTATTACTATTGCTTTATAGTATAGTTTGAAATCTTGGATGGTGATACTTCCAGATGATTTTTTATTATACAGGATTGATTTAGCTATTTTTTTATTATTCTATATGCAGTTGAGAATTGTTCTTTAAAGGTCTGTAAAAATTGTATTGGTATTTTGATGGGAATTGCATTGAATCTGCATATTGCTTTGAATAGGATGACCATTTTTATTATGTTGACCCTACCTATTCATGAGCATGGGAGATCTTTCCATCTTCTGATGTCTTCTTCAATTTCTTTAAGGACTTGAAGTTCTTGTCATACAGATCTTTCACTTGCTTGATTTGAGTTGCCCCCAGGTATTTTATATTGTTTATGGCTATTGTGAAGGGAGTTATTTCCCTGATTTCTTTTTCGTCCCAGTTATCTTTTGTATAAAGTAGGGCTACTGATTTTTTTAAATTAAATTTTTATCCAGCCACCTTGCTGAATGTGTTTATCAGTTATAGGACTTCTCCAGTGTAATTTTTGGGGTCACTTATGTATAGTATCATATCATCTTCGAGTAGGGATATTTTGACTTCTTTTCCAATTTTATCTCCTTCATCTCCTTTAGTTGTCTGATTGCTCTAGCAAGAACTTCAAGTACTATGTTGAAGAGATATGGGGAGAGTGGGAATCCTTGCCTTGTCCCTGATTTTAGAGGAAATGCTTTAAGTTTCTCTTTGTCAAAATCCCCTCCCTCCTTCCGCTCCCAGTCCCGCCCCGCAAGCACTTTCTCCCAACCCTCTTATCTGCTATTTTGTGTTTATTGTTGTTGTTGTTTTTTAATTTAAGGTGTTAAATTAAAAAACAACAACAGCTCCCCAACAGCTTCCCTTTTTAGTCCAATAACAGGCTCTTTTTCTTATAACAGTAAATACAATACAAAAGAATAAGAACAATTAGGCCACAATTATGAAAATTATAGGGTGTTTTTAAAGGAGAGAATGATGCCCCTTCCCAAATGTGTATATGTATGTGGTATGTGTGTATGTATGTGTGCATATGATCCAAAATATTCCTTTTTGAACTAGAACTCCTCTAAAGAAAAAAAAAGTAAGAAATAACACAGCTCTACCTCAAGACCCAGCCATACAACTTCCAGGTATACATCTAAATGATTGCTCACCAAACCACAAGGACATGTCCTCATCTATGTTCATAGCAGCCTTATCTGTAATAGCTAGAAACTGGAAACAACCCAGATGTCTCTCAACCTAGGAACTGATAAAACAAAAACAAAAAAACTGTGGTACATCTACACAATGGAATACTACTCAGCCATCAGAAACAAAGTAATCATGCAATGTTCAGCCAAATGGATGGAACTAGAGAAGCTCATCCTGAGTGAGTTAACCCAGACTCAGAAGGATGCACATGGCATCTATTCACTTTTAATTGGATTTTAGTCATATAGTACAATATAACTATACTACAACCAATGCTCCAAAGGGAACATGAACATAGACTTTGTTATCTGTCAATGAGACACTTTGCCCTGGTAGTACTGCCTTGAAGGTCCCCAGTGTATGAGGAGGACTTGGCCCTCATATGACTGCTGAACTGGGGCAGGGGACTGTTATGTAGGGACACTCCACTCCAGAGGAGTGGAATGGAAGGGATAGGTGTAGAAGGTGGGAGGGCTGTACTGGAAGGTGTTAAAAGAGGGTACTGTGATGGAGATGTAACCTTAAGTAATAAATAAACATTAAAAAACAGCTATTTCAACAAGTCATCTGTTGAAAGACATATATGTTTCTTCTATTTGTTTTTGCTATTGTATTTAGTGCTTCAATAAAATAATACATGAATACATATGGTAAACTGTTTTTATTTTCCATCCAGGAGAAAACTTTATGATGTGGTAGACTTATTATTAAATAAGGATGTTTATTTATTTGAGGAATTTTTATTTATTTGTATTTGTTTGCTTATTTTTGGCGTGTTTTGAGACAAGGTATTTCTGTATAACACTGGCTGTCTGGGAACTTGCTCTATAGACTAGGCTGGCTTCAACCTCACGAGATTTGATTGCCCGTGCCTCCCAGGTGCAGGTGCTGCGATTATTGACATGCATCACCATCAACCACATTTTGTTTGTTTATCTGTTTATCCTGTCATTCATAGGTATATTAATTTACATTCCTACCAGGGTATGATGGTTCTATTTTTTCCATATTCTTACTAACACATATCTTTTTTAATTTTGTTAATGGACATTCTAGCTATAATACAATACTATTTCACTATAGTTTGGGATTGAATTTTTATGTTGGCTAATTGTATTTTGAACATTGTAATCATAGACATGTTGGCAGTGTGTATATCTTCTTTTGAGAAATAGCTGTTGGTTTTGAAGCCCAATTTTAAGCTCTTGGTCTTTGTTCTTTTTGTTTTTATGTTCTGGGTATTAGTTCCCCATAAGAAAGTGTCTGCAAATGTTTTTTCTTGTTCTATAGGTTGAAAAATTCTAGAGTAGATCTCATTTCTTTCTTCTACACAGAGAAATTATACTTTTTTTCTAATTCATTAAAGATTATTGTTTCTTCAATAAATGGTTTTAATACCTTTGTTAAAAATCAATTACATGTAGATTTATTTATAGGCTTCCTACTATGTCTTTAAGAACCAATTTTTGGCCAACTTGATGCTAATTAGAAGACTGCAGCCCTGTAGTACATCTTCAAGTTTTTCTCTACTTTATGGTGCAAGTGACATGTTTGTGTATGTGCCTCTATCTACAAATGCATGTGGAAGCCATAGGTCAAAGTTGGGGACATTCTTGATTTCTTTCCACCTTATTTATTTATTTATTTATTTATTTATTTATTTATTTGTTTGTTTGTTTGTTTGTTTGTTTATTTATTTATTTTTGAGCTAGGAGTGCTCCCTTAAATAGGAGAATGCCAGTCATGCTAGGTTATCTGGGTAAAAAGCACCGTATATCTGAAATCCATTTTTTATTAAGTTCTTGATTATTCGTTTTGATAATTGCTGGGCATCTGCCATTGACTTCTGGTTTTCTATAACGGGAGTCAGAGAGAGCACAGATGCTTTTGTTTATTCAATAGATTCTTATGTTTCTGTATCCCCAGAGCGGTGGTAACAAGAATGCATCCATCTTTTCTACGGATGCTGCATATCGAAATCAGATATTTGCACCTGTGCAGCAAGCATGCTATCAAGTGAGCCAAGTCTGTATATCCGTATTATAGATTTAGTTTACTTTTTCAATCTTTATTTTTGCATTTGCTCAAGCTAATGTTTTGTTAAACATTGTGTTGAAACTTTCCATTAATTGCATTGAATTTTTACATTTTACTCTCATTTTATTCTAACCACACATGGTGGCTTTCACCTTTAATCCCAGTGCTCGGGAGGCAGAAGCAGGCTGATCTCTGTGAGTTCAAGGCCAGCCCAGTCTTCAAAACAAGTCCAGGACAGCCAGGGCTGATACACAGAGAAACCCTGTCTCAAAAAACAAAAACAAAAACAAAAAAATAAAAAGAATTTTTTTCTCATTCAATACATCTGGACCAGTTTCCCCTACCACCACTCTTCCTAGCTCTCCACCAAGTACAACCTTCACTAGGACCCACTCCCCATCTGTCTCTCTTCAGAAAAGAGCAAGCCTCCAAGAGACAACACAAACAGAACAAAACAAAATATAATAAGACAAGGCAAAAGCCTTCACATGGAAGCTAAAGAATGCAACCCATAAGGAGGAAAAAAAAAAGTCCCAGAGGCAGGCAAAGGATTCAGAGACACAACTTTTTCCATTGTTAGGATCCAAGGAAATCACTAAACTAATAAAAGCCACAATTTATACCCAGTGGACATGTTGTAGATTGCATGCAGGCCCCATGGTTGCTACTTTACAGTCTGGAAGCCTCTATGTGCCCTGGTTAGTTGATTCAGGGGCTGCACACTCTTTGTTTCCTCTATCCTCTCTGACTACTAATATCACTCTGCCCACTCTTCCACAGGATTCCCACAGCTCCAAGGGGAAGGACCCAATGGAAACCTCCAATGTAGGGTCTCGGTCACTTGAAACTGGGAATTCTCTCTTAATCTCTTTTATCTCTTCTTTAATCTTTATTATGTAAAGATTATTATCTTAGAACTTGAGGACAGATCTTTATCTAGCTTTTCTGTTCGAGCTGTAATAAGTCAGTCTTTCTATTTCTGATGTACACTTTGACTGCTGTAAACTTCTGCCATAGTGATACTGTTGGTCTGCTTTGTATGTTAGGTTTCTCAAATAATTAAACACGTTTTCTGAAATCCAGTTTTTATTATGTTCTTGATTATTTGTTTTGATAATTTCTGGGTATCTGCCATTGACTTCTGGTTTTCTATAACGGGAGTCAGAGAAAGCACACATGCTTTTATTTATTAAATATTTTACTTTGTCATTCTGCTGTGGTGGCTGGGTGTTGCAGACCAGGGCTATGGAGTGGGAGGAGCAGCAGAGGGGCGCCGCTGATTAAGGCTGTCCCATCATTTAAAACCTGACTCGAATTTGTATGTGACACATTCCCAGATCATGCAGCAGTCTCAACTCCAGCGACTTCTCTGTGACTGCTTCCAGAGACTGATTTCACCGGATCCACTCCACCAGGTTTTTCTGATGAACAGGAGACTCACTGGATCCATCAGCACCTCTGTTTAACCAAGCATAATCTTACCAGAAGAGCAGAGCCTCTGTATGATACTGCCGCCAGCTAATACTGCAAGGAAGAAACAACCAGTTCAGACTAGAGGCCTGGTTTTCCTTAAGACGCTGGAATTTGAAGGCTCTATTCCGTGATCTGTGCTGCTAGTAAGTGACTGACTGATGGTATTCTAGACTGGACAGTTCTCTGTGTGCAGAGACTGAGTTGCAATTGAGTGAAAAATAGACTGAAAGATCTCGAAGAACTACACAGGTGCAAGCCAGATTTAACACTCAAGTGTTGCTGAACTGAGAAGTTGTTAAAGGAAACCTGTAACAGGACTGCTCATTGCTTATTGGGTTTCTTTCTGTGCCATTGTTACCTTTTGCTGTTACATTGTTTGGGTTATCTTTCTAAGACCAGATGTTCTCTGATAATCCACATATCCCTGACTTTGGCAGCAGTGGCTCCATAGTTTAGAACTAGGGCATTGGTTATATCAAACTGAGCTTGTTGAAAATGAGTATTGCCAAGTGTTCTTGGACCACATTAACAGAGCTTAATTATTGCCCTGGATGTTATCCTGGCAATATTTCTTCTGGGTCATCCACTGGTTAGAAAAAAGGTATATGACTCCAGGGTTGCTGGTTTTAATCCTGCATTGCAACTAATTTTGAGCAGAGCAAACAAACAAACAAAAACAAAACAAACAAACAAACAAAAAAACCTTACACAAAAATTTGGCTAAAGCAAATATCTTTTGTAACAGAATCATGGAGACTCTCAAGGGCTTTCTGTTCATAGTCTAGGGGAGATGAATAATAACTTGTTTCTCTTTTTTTCTCATTTTCTTTATTTTTTATAATTTATTCTTTATTTCTTCATGTTACATATCAATCACAGTCGCCTCCCTACTCCCCCCTCCAGTCCCACCCTTCTAACCTCTTTCCCCTCAACCCCCATCCTCTACCCTTTTTTCTTTTTTTTTTTAGTTTAAGTTATATCTTCCCCTCCCAACAGCTCCCCCTTTCAGTCCAACAAATGGTTCTTTTTCTTATAACAATAAATACAATACAAAACAACAGAAATAAATAGGCCACAATTATGAGAGTTATATGGCTTAACATATATTCCCAATGTCCAGTCCACATGTATTTGTTGCCTGACTATAACAAATATATCCTAGATGATGTTCCATATTAAAGGACACATATTCAGTTGCTATTGCATGAAATGTTTTCTAGATGTTGGCTAGTTTCAAGTATTTTTAAGTATACATTATTCTCCCATTGCTTTAGTTGATTTTTTTGCCTAGATGAAGATCTATGAGGGATATTGTTGGCTGAAGCCTCATAATCTTAATATTTTAGAACTTTGTCCTCCAACTAGTCTACAAATATTTATTTTCATATGTAGTGGTCCCACTGCTGCCTACAAATATATCCAGAGGTCCTATGAACTCTTGCTGAATAGACTCCATTATTACATAATTATATAATCATCTTACAAGTCTTTTTATTAGTTTTGAGTTAAATTTTGGGTTTTTTTGTTTGTTTGTATATTTTTGTTTTTATTAGAGCTGCATAAATACTCTTGCTTTCTTCTGGTCTCCATTGGCATGTATTATCTTTTTCTGTACCCTAAATTTCAATCTCTACATGACACTGGAATTGAAGAAAAATTTGTTTATAAGTAACATCTAATGCAAAAAAGATTTATGGTTTTATTATGTTCATTTCTGTAATTTGATTAAAGAGTTTAATATATGATTATTATAGCTAGATGTTTATTATTGTCAGTTTTTTACCTTTTAAAGCTTTTTCTTCTTGAAGTATTATTTTATTTTTCCCTCTATTCAGACACTCATCTGTGATTAATTAATTGAGCACAGTAGTATGAATTGAGTCTTTGATTCTTTATGGTTTATTATAGCATTTTGCTTTGCAGCTTTTATGAGGCTTGATAAAATCTTTTGATTATTGCAAACCATTTTAAATTATTACTCTGATTACAAAGGTAATAAGAACAGTGAAAGAAAATTATCTTTGTATTCACATGGCATTGCTCTTGCATACTTTGAAATTTTGTTGTTACATTTATAAATCTCTACACATATTTTTCATGAATATACAGTTACATTTTCTTTTAACTATTTTTATGCTAAATAGTAAAATTAATAGTTTCCATTAACTGTTTAGACATTTACAATATATCAATTTATATAGTTCCTTCACCAGTGGATTGATTATAACTCAATGTTTTCTTATATTTTACACAACTATTTTCATTTTTAGCAGCACCCTGTAGCATTCTTATAGGTCTGGTCTTAGGTGGATATGAGTATTATGGTGTCATTATTTAGACTTTCTTTCTAAAGAAATTCTTTTTATGTGTGATTTATTTTTATTTGGCTACCCACAGACATATATTAGAAATATCTAATCACATTGCCTTTGCTACATATCTTGGTTTTCCATAATATTACATTTGATGTGCACTAGAAGCCAGTATCATGAGCTCAATATTTTTTTAAACCTGCATCTGGTATAGTACTCAGGGCCCATTGGAAGAATGACAAAAAAAAAGAGCATTTAATAATTTTAATCCTTCGAATGGGACAAAAAAGGGAAATATTTTATTAACAATCACCACCCAACAGCCAGGTACTAGAAACTTTACTGGGCATTGGATATTGTCAGGTAGGGAATTTTTAACTTCTAAACAGTTCATGTGCTTATCTTCCAGTAAGTGAATACTGACTGTTTCTGTGACATCATACTGGATTTGAGAGAAGCTCTAGGGGTGTTCATGTGGTCTCTAATAATTCAATGGTGGTTCACAGTCAGACCTGATCGATCATCCACAAAGTAGCCTCAGACTGAAGTAAAACAAGGGGCCCGACTATGGCTTTTTGTTTTTGTTTGTGACCTAAATGTTCCAGAATCAGACAGAATTAATGCTGTTTAAAATGTACATCCATTCCACTGGTACTGAGGATCACCATTGGATAGCAGGGAGGATCCACAGGCCAACTCTAGTAGGCATGGACTTGAAGCTGGAGATATTTATATCTTTCCAGTGTTTGATGATATCAGAGAAGTCTTCTTCTGACCTCTCCTATTATACAGAACATGATTTCATTTTTGTTTTGCTTTGTTTATTTATTACTTCAAATTACATCTCCATCACAGTGCCCTCTTTCCACCCCTCTCAGTTCCCCCTCCCATCCTACCCTCCTTTTCACACCCATCCGACTTGTGGGATGTGGAGTGTCCCTACATATCAGCCCCTCTCAGTTCAACAGTCATATGAGGGCTAAGAGCTTCCTCTTGAACTTGGGGGCCAAAATGGTAGCTCCCATAGGGAAAATTGTCCCATTAATAGGTAACAAACCCTATGTTCCTGATCCTGTTAGTGTGTTGGTTATAGGATAGTTATCCTGTACTAAATGGCTAAAATCCAGTTAAAAGTGAGTAGATGCCATGTGCATCTCTCTGAGTCTGGGTTAGTTTGGAGAGATGGCTCAGCAGTTAAGAGCACTGACTAAATTACAGCGCCCACATGAATTTCACAGTTGTCTGTAATTGCCGGGTGTGGTGGTGCACATGTTTAATCCCAGCACTCAGGAGGCAGATGCAGGCGAATGTCTGTGAGTTCAAGGCCAACCTTGTCTACAAAGTGAGTCCAGGACAGCCAGGGCTACACAGAGAAATGCTGTCTCAGAAAACCAAAAAATAAAAATAAAAAAAAAAATAATAATAAATTCTTTTCATTAAGATTTTTTTCTTTTACAAACTGAGAAATTTTATATAGTTTGTGCTGCCAAAGAATTCATGGATGAGTAGATTTCCATTGGATCATGATCAAACTAAAAGGGACACCTTTAAATAAAACTGGCTGACCCTCTCCTAGCAACTATAGATCACTGATAATTTCTCAGCCGGAGGTAGAGCTTTCATCCACCTTCTGTCAGCAAGAAACCAGCTGACAGGGATTAAACAGAAAGGAGGGACATTGAGTTGAAGGATATGTAACCCAGCATGGAGAAGGAGAAGGAAGTTTTAAACTCTGGGTGTTTTCCTCTAGGGTTTTCTGCTGAATAGGAAGATAAGCTGGGTACTTTCTCTGCCTATCTGAGCTAGTAGGTTAATTTTATTTAATATGTGTATGGAAAGTTCCTGGATTAAAGGTGTGTGCTAGGGCACATCCACATTACAAGTACTTATTTACAGTAAAGAAAAAGTTGTAGGATTAAAGGCTGAGCCATCCCACAATTAGAAACAGTCTTGTGGTTCACAATGCAATCAAATATTCTGCAACACCATTTAGCACCATGTTGATATTTTACATATCATTTTCTTCATGTTAATAATTCTGTATAAACTTTACTAGAAAAAAAATAGCCTTGGGCAACAAGATTAGGTTTAAATAATGTATACTAAATGAGCCTTGAAACAAATACTACAAAAGAAAAATAAACAATGTTAGAATTTCTAATAACATTTGGAGTTGTTTCCACTAACACCTTAAATATAGCAAATGCTAATGTACTTAATTTTTATTAACTACTATGTGTTTAAACAATGTAGTGATAATGTATGTGTTATCTCAGGACTAAACATGTACAGTAACAACTTAGAGTATAGGAAGAATAATTGAAATTACAAGTCTGTAATTAGATTGAATGAATTATCACTGTTATTTGTGAAGAATAAATACTTTTGTAATTTTTAATAATTTGTATTGCTGCTGCATTTTACCAGTAGTTTAACTAGCAAAATACATCAGATTCAATGTAATTGTAAACTTTCACTTACATAATATGAAAATCTACTAATATATGATTGTGTTATTATTCAATTGTTAGGACAACAGAAAACACTTATATGCATACATACATACATGCACACCTATAAGTACATATGAATTAATGTACATGAGATGTGCTGAATTGATTCACTGATCAGGAAAGAAAATATATTTTACAATGTGCCTTTCATGAGCTAAATAATCAGAAAAGCCAGGGGTATGATTCAATCTAAGACAGAATACATGTGGACTATTCAAGAGAAGCAAGACAGCAACATCTCTATCTAGGTCCAAAAACCTGTTCACTATGAGTTCAGACATTCAAAGTCAGGAAAATTTGGATGCTCCATCTCTACACTGAGCATCTTTTGTTCTGTTCAGTCCTTTGATGTATTAGATCATACTCACCCATGCCCATTCAAGTGGAACTCCAATACTAAACTAATTGATTCAAATTCTAATCTCTTTATTACAAAGATACCCACAGTAATTTTAATTTCCATGAGAATTAGTATTGATTTTGGATTGAATGGGATCTACAATCAAATATCCTAGTTAGGATCTTTTGTTCTACAGTATCAACTGAGGAAAATAGTGAATTAAAACTCTGGAGGAATTGTGGAGGTTAAGGCTACTCTCAAGGACTTCAAAGACACAAAGGTTGTGGTTGGCATAACATCTTCCTTTAATTCTATTTGACCTATGCAAAAGACAGATGAATTTTGAAAAAAAATAAGCTGATATAATAAACCCAATCAAATGGTGACTTCAATTTTAGCTCTTGTAATGGATATGGTTTCATTGTTTAAGAAGACTGACCACTTTCTAGATAGTTTATATGAATCTACTGACTTTACTTGTGCTTTTATTTCTCCAAACCTGTTCAAATGACACGATAGAAGCAATTTGATTTCAATTGTCAACAATAGCACTGAGCGTTTACTGTACTTAACTCTCTCTGAGTGCATCATAGCTTAGTTTGAAGGGCTTTTAATTATCAGTCTCTCCCCAAAGGCACCATACTTCCATGGCATTTTACTGAGTAGATCCAGTGAGCAGGATATAACAACTATTCTGTATTTGTTGGTAAGATATATGCACAAAAAATAATGGTAAATGAACCAGTGAAAATTGACAAGCTTTTTACCACGGTGAAATTTCTAGGAGCCCAGTGATATAGGGTATACAGAGAATTACTCCTGAGATGAAGTGTAAGTTTATTGTGCCTAATCTCCTTACCATAAAGAAAAAGGCACAACACTTAGTATGACCAGTTGGAGTGTAGAAGCAGTACATTTTTTCACTTGCATGTACTGTTCTCATACATATAACAACTGACTGGAAAAGGTGCTAGTTTTGAGTGAGTCACAGAACAAGTGTAGTTGTTCAATAAGCCCAGGTTGCTATACTGTCTGTTCTGAGACTTGGGCATATGATCTAGTTGAGTTAATGTTACTTAAGGTATAGGTACCATACATGATAGACTTGTCAAACCCCAGTATTTTAATCATAGCAAAATCTCTTAACATTTAGGAAAAGACTCTCCCATTATCTGTAGGCAACTTTTTCTTTTTTTTCTGTTACAAATTGACTCTTCATCTGCTGTGAGTTCTTACTGCAAACTCTACTCAACAATGGGCCATGAAGTTACCATGTACCCTGAAATACCCATAATGAGCTATGTGTTATCCAGCCTATCAAACCATAAAGTTTGATGTGAACAAGAAAGATCAATCACCAAATTAAAGCTGTATAAATGTAATCAGGCCCAAGCAATTAATGAAGACACAAATAAGTTACTAGAAGAATTTGCCCAAATTCCTACAATTTCTACTACTGTTATATAATGCCTTTTTTTCCAAGCATGAACATATATTCTTATAGATTTCACCATGAAGTCAATTGACTGAGAAACAAACAAATAACGTAAATAACCAATGTATAAATAAAAATAATGACACCCAGGTGCTAGTTGTTTTTAATTTTATACATAACTTGAATTCTATACATAATTCTATGCACAGCTCAGAAGTAGATGAGTACAGTATGGCAGCATTTTACTTGGAAATACCTTAAGGATAGTGATAAGAGGACATTTTTATATGGGCAAAATTTTAGACCATGATCAAGCACATATTTATAGGTTAGAAGAAAAGAAAGACCAGATGTAATTGTATATTAATTGTTGAAATATAGTCAGTGATATAGCTGGACATTGGGGACCTTGAAAGGAACATAATTTGAAAATTGGTGGAAAAAAAACTTTTGGGGAGAATATGTGTATAAATCAGTCAAAATGTGTAAAGATTGTGAAAATACTGGGTCTTTTCCAAATTCTCACCAAAAGACTACAGTAAAGTTTGAATAAACTGTTAGAGAGAATGTTTCAGTAGATTTATGGGAGATACTCTGTTCCTCTAGTTTTTCTTGTCATTGTTCAATAGGTGAATAAACAAAGTAACTATGATGTTAGGGATATAGGTTGTGCATGGGCTCATTAACATGAAATTCTATTTATCAACACTGATTTGGCTACAACTACCAGTAAGTGCCAAATCTGCTAGTAGCAAAAGGTAACACTAACCACCTGATACAGTATTGTCCTCCTGAATAACAAGACAGTGTTCTGATGGCAGATTGACTAGATTGGACCACTTTTATCATGAAAAAGGCATCATTAGTCCTTATTGGAATAGATAATTTTCTAGACAATTGCTTTTCCTGATCAAACTGTTAAAACTTCCATCCATGGGCTCATACAGTGTTTTTTTTCATTATCATGGTACCTCAGATAGCATTGTGAATGACCAAGGAACTCATTTTATGTTGAAATAGTACATAAGTGAACTCATGTTTATGTAATTCCTTAGTCTTACCCTTATTCCCATAATCTTAGAGTGGGTGTCTTTATTTTGACCAGTGAGCGCCATTTTAAATAAGCAATTATAGTGCAGGCTAACCCATAATAGCCTAGAAGTCTTGATAGTTTATCAGAAGGCTTTTATTCTCTGTATATTCTTTTATTTATTTATTTTTTGGTTTTTGGTTTTTGGTTTTTCGAGACAGAGTTTCTCTGTGTACCAAGCCTTGGATGTCTTGGACTCACTCTGGAGACCAGCAGGCTGGCCTTGAACTCATAGAGATTCACCTGCTTCTACCTTCCAAGTTCTTGGATTAAAGGCATGCACCACCACACCCAGCATCTGTATATTCTTTTGCCATAGCCAAAATTTATGATTCTAGGAATCAAAAGTTTGAAATTGAAGGATTCTTTATGATGTACTAGAAATTTTTACTTCCTATTCCTCTTACTGGTGTTTTAGCCAAGAAAGTGTAGATTCAGAAAAGAGGCAGGTAGTATTGCTGACAGGAGATACAACAATTATTCTGCTAACAGAGAACCTAGAATCTTTCCCTGGCCACTTTGATCAACTGCTTCTTTTATGTAAATGAACATAAAAGAAGAGTTATTGTGTTAGGAGTTACAATTTGATGGATCCAGTCTGTTGAGGAAAATTGAACTCCACAATGATGTGTATGGTAAGCAGGGAAGCCTTTAGTACAACTCTTAGTATTATCATGTATTCTGATTTAGTTAACGGGGAAACTACAATAAGGCAATTCAGGCAAGATGATAAATGTTCCTATCAATCCAATATTGAAGGAATGGGTCATGACTCCAATGTAAAGAACAAAGACTTGATGAAGTGTATGCTTATGGTAGAATTATACAAAATAAGCTGAAGAAGATAGTTATGAATAACATCTACAGTTATGCCACCAGACACAGAAAGACTATAATTGTCATTAGTGTTTCTTTCCAAAATTGTTAGTCCATTTATGCAAATATAATGAAAAGACATTTATGTTTTATTTCCTCACTTATTCATTTTTATATAATATAACATGGAATAGAACAGTATCACAACTCTGAATGTTGCCAAATCAATATTTAGATAGAGAAGTGGACAGATATTAAAAGAATAAGTATTCCTTTGGAGGCTCTACCATCTATGTTGGTGAGGATCATTCATTTTTTTGTTAGTACATAAAATAGCTATATTATGGTACACAGAATTGTGCACTTTATGTTGTCTTAATTTAAAAAATCAAACGTAAAATAAAGGACATGCTTGTGAGTCAGGACAAATCACGATGTTCTAATGAATATTGATTGCCAACTTGATAGGATTATTAACTAGGCCTTCTGCACCAGATTCAACCTATAGAGACATCCAGCTTTGTGGGCTGAGCAGTTATCTTATTCTTAGCCTTTCAAGTATGTGATTGACCAATATTACACTGCCTAGCTTGAATCATATAAGCCATTCTGGGAAATACCTTTTTATAATACATGCATACATTTTTATTATATTCTATTTCTTACTGTTTAAAACAGTTTCAAAATTGAAATATATTTGGATCATATTCTATACCTCCCACAAGTCCTTCCCAATCCTTCCCCATCCCAACCCACCCAACTTTAAGTTCTTTCTCAAAAACAAACAAAAACTCAGTATAACAAGAAAAAACCCCAAATCAAGAAAACAAAATTAACTCCCCACAAAAGTCCACCAAACTGTAAACAAATAAATGCACAAGCACACAAACACATGCACAAAACCAAACAAACAAACAAAATTGTGTATTCCATTATGTTTACCAACTACTCCTAAACATAAGACCCATAGGTTTTCATTCATTTATTAACTTTTTAAAATATAATAAAATAAAATAGAGATAAACAAAAATGTTGGAGTTGGTAAAGACAAACCAACATTAGGAAAAGAATCCAAGAGAAGGCACAGGAATCAAAGAATCATTCCTGTGCTCACAGAGGAATCTGATAAAAACACTAAACTGGAAGCCATAATATATACACAGGGGACCTGGTGCACAGCTGTTTTTGTTGTTCAATCTCCGTAAGTTCATATGAGCTTTTCTTGTGTTAAAGGGTCTTATTTTATTGGTGTCCTCTATCCTGCCTGGCTTTCATACTCTTTCTGCCTCTTCTTCCCAGTGTTCCCTGAGTTCTGATATGAGGGTTTTGATAGGGACATCCTATTTAGAACCAAGAGCATCATGAAAATTTCAGGCAAATGAATGGGACTGTAAAAACTTATCCTTAGTGAAGTATCCCAGACGAAGAAAACAAATAGGATATACTTTTATTTATATTTAGATGTTATATGTTATGTCAATGATTGCACAGCTATGATCCAAAAACCGTACAGGGTAAGTATAGAGTAAGGTACCAGAAGAAATGGATCTTGTTAGGAAGGGAACTAAAACAAATAGATAATTATGGAATGGAACATGGAATGTGAAGATCAAGTGACAATGGGGAAGGGATAGGGGATGTGGGAGGGAATACAGGGAGAGACAGCTAAAATAAGGTGCACTTGAAGGGTAGAATAAATACTAAATATAGGAGAAACTTCATAAAACATATATGATGGGATATATATATATATATATATATATATATGATGGCGGTGGTGGTGGTGGTGTGTGTGTGTGTGTGTGTGTGTGTGTGTGTGTGTGTGTACAATTCTCTCCACAAAAAGTAAAGATCTGTTAACTAAATTCATTGAGTTTATTGTAATGGGGCTATGATGCTAATGACTAAGTTGAAAAGCATATTTTTGAGCCAACAGCCCAAAAATGAAAAATATTGCATGAATTAGTCTATATTTATATATACTATATTTATATATGGAAAATATCACCCTTTAAAAATAAAATTGAAAGACCTGAGTTGATGACACATTGGTTAATAACACTTGCTGTTCTTGAATATTGCCAAGGTTCATTTACCAGCACAGATAGGGTGAGTCACTCATCTGTAATTCTAGTTCAAGGGATACAGCATCCTCTCATGATTTCAAGGGGCACTGCATAAATGTGGTACACTATATACATGCATGCAAAACACTTATCTAAAAAGGATATAATGGACACATAATAAATACAGAGAATCAAGAGAACATGTTTTAAAATATTTTATTCCATCAAACTCAAAAATCTAAAAGAAGCAGCTAATTTTCCTAATAGGTACAACTTACCAAAGTTAAATTGAGATCAGATATGCAATTTAAACCTGCCTGTAACCCCTACTAAACTAGAAGCAGTCATTAACATTATCACATCAAAAACATCCCAGGGCCAGATGGTTTTAGTGAAGAATTCTATCTGACTTTCAAAGAAGCGTTAACACCAACCCTCCTCAAATTATTACACAAATAGAAACAGAAAGATTATTGTTCAATTCATTTTATGAATATATCACAAAGATCATCCACAATGATTAAGTTGATTTTACCAAAGGCATGCAAAGATGGCTCAATATAAAAAAAGTTATTAAATGTAGCTCACCATATAAACAAACAGAAAAAAAACCACATGATCTCATTAGATGCAGAAAAGCCCACTGACAGAATCCCACACCCATTTTGAAAAAAGTCCTTGAGAGTGTAGGAATATATACCTATACATAATAAAGACAACTTACAGTAAATCTATATCCAACATCAAATTAAATGAAGAGAAATTAAAAGCAATTCCACTAAAATCAAGAAGACAAGATTGCCCAGTCTTTCCATACCTGTAGGGGTTAGGTTATTGTATAATTCATATGCTAATTTCTGTACCCCATATCTGTTTTCAGTCTTTGTTCTGAAGAGCTCATGTTTCAATGCTACATAAACATCGCTCCCCAATTGTCCCCTGATAGACCAATAAAGCAGCTTATAGTCAATCACTGAGCAGCAGTGAGAATAGGGCTGGACTTCCTGCCCATGAAAGGAGGAACAGTTAAAGGGAGGAAGTAGGGGATTCAGAGGAGGCAGAGGCAGGAGAGACTAGGAGAAGACGTCTAGCAGAAGCTGTTGACACGAAGTGCAAGTATTTCTAAGATTTATCATGGGGGGAAGCCAGATTAGCATAGTGGGATAAGAGCAAGGTAGTAACTGCTCAGTTTTTGTGTTGTGAAGCATGGTTAACAAGTAACAAAAATAGACTCAATTATTTAGATGTGATAGTCAGGTTAAGAATAAAACTGAGAAAATAACACAATCACATAAAGTTACATTTACACATATCTATCCAGTATAGTATTTGAAATCTTAGCTAGAGCAATAAGAACACTGAAATGAAGGGTATACAAGTTGTAAAGAAAAAGACAAAGTATTTTTATTTGTGTATGTTATAATAGTATATATAATTTACCCTAAAAATTCTACCAGGGTACTTTTAAAGCTGATAAACACTTTCATAAAGCATGTAGCTGGAAGCATGGTGAAGTCATTAAAACCAGCAGCCCTCCTATGTAAAATAAAAAATGGAATGACCATCCTACCAATAGCAATTCAATACAATGCCCATCAAAATTCCAATACAATTCTGCATGTATCTTGAAAGGATAATTCTCAGCTTCATCTGGAAAAACAATAAACTTATGCTAATAAAAACAATCAGAATCAATAAACAAACTGTTGGCGATCTTACTAGCCCTCTTATGTAAAATTAAAAATGGAATGAACATCCAAACAATTTAATATAATCCCCATCAAAATTTTGAAACAATTCTGCACATATCTTGAAAGGATAATTCTCAGCTTCATCTAGAAAAATAATAAACCTAGGATAATAAAAACAATCATAAAGTTTTGCTTAAAAACCATAGTAATAAGGCTGCTATGAACCACAAGGATATGTCCTTGTGGTATGGTGAGGAATCTTTGGGTGGATACCCCGAAGTGGTATGGCTGGGTCTTGAGATAGAAATATCAAGTTTTCTAAGATATTGCCAGACTGATTTCCATAGTAGTTGTACAAGTCTGCACTCCCACCAGCAATGGAGGAATGTTTGCCCTTCTCCACAACCCCGCCAACATGTGCTGTCATTTGAGTTTTTATCTGACAGGTATGAGATGGAATCTCAGAGTGGTCTTGAGGTGCATTTCTCTGATGATTAAGGATGTTGAGCATTTCTTCAAATGTCTCATGTCATTAGAGATTCCTCATTTGTGAGTTCATGGTTTAGTTCTGTTTCCCATTTTTTGATTGGATTATTTGGTTTCTTGGTGTTTAATTTCTTGAGTTCTTTATAAATTTTGGATATTAACCCTCTGTCAAAAGTGGGGTTGGTAAAGATCTTTTCCCAATCTGTAGGTTGCCATTTTTTTCTAGTGACAGTTTCTTTTGCTGTACAGAAGCTTTTCAGTTTCAGATGTCCCTCAACTGATGAATGAATGAAAAATTGTGGTACATTTACACAATGGAATACTACTTAGCTATCAGAAAAAAGGAAATCATGCAATTCACATCCAAATGGATGGAACTAGAAAAGCTCATCCTGAGTGAGCTAACCCAGACTCAGAAAGATGCACATGGCAGCTACTCACTTATAATAGGATTTTATAGTACAGGATAACTGTCCTATAACCAACGCACCAAAAAGATCATGAACATAGACTTTGTTACCTATCAAGGAGACAATTAGTCCTAGGGGTGCTACCATGTAGGCCCCCAGTGCAAGGGGAAGCTCTTAGCCCTCATATGTCTGTTGAACTGAAAGGGGCTTACATGTAGGGACACTCCACATTGGAGGAGTGGGATGGGTGTGAGAGGGAGAAGAGAGTGGCAGGGTGGAACCAGGAGGGGTGGAAAGAGGGCACTATAATGGAAATGTAACTTGATGTAATAAGTAAACATCATTGTAAAAAAGAGGGAAAACTTATTTAAAAACAGCATAATATTTTCATAAAACAGGCATGTTGAACAATTGAATTGAATTGAAGACCCAGATATAAATCCTCACACATATGGACACCTGATTTTTTTTTTTTGACAACGAAATCAGAATATACACTACAAAAAAAAAAAAAAAAAAAAAAGACAGTACCTTCAACAGAGAGTGCTCGTCAAAAAAAAAAAAAAAGTGCTAGTCTGCAGGTAGAAGAAAGAAAATAGATCCATACTTATCACCCTGCATAAAAATTAACTCCACATGGATCAAATTCCTCAGCATAAAAGCAAACACAATTAAGCCTAATAGAATAGAATTGAGGAATAGCCTGGAATAAATTGAGACAGGAGACAACATTCTGGATCAAGCACTGATAGCCCATGCTCTAATAAAAACAATTAATGCATGGAATCTAATGAAACCAAAAAGCTCCTAAAAGTCAAATGACACCATCAGTCAGACAAAATGGTAGCATACAGAATGGAAAAATATTTTTATCAACTAAATTTGATAGTTGGTAAATATCCAACTAATATCCAAAATATGAAGAAGTCAAGAAACTATTTATCAAAACCCTAAATAATTTAATTAAAAATGGGGTACAGACCTAAACAGAGAATTCTCAATAGGGGAAACTCAAATAGATGAGAAATACAAAGAAATCTTTAACATCCTTAGCCATCAGGAAGTTCAAATCAAAACTACATTAAGATTTCATCGTATACCTGTCAGAATGATGAAGATCAATAAGACAAGAGGCAATTCAGGATAGTATGGAAATGGAATAATAGGAACACTTCTCCTAGCTGGTGGGAGTATGAAATTGTACAGCCACTATGGGAATCAGTATCTTTTTTTCCTCAGAAATATAGGGATCTATCTAACTCAAGATCCATGTATACCACTCTTGGATATATAACCAAAGGACTCTTCCTTCTACCCTAAAGGCACTTGTTCAACCACATTCATTGCTTCTCTATTGCAATACCCAGCAGCTGTGGTACTTATCTCACTGACATTTAAACATTACAAAGTTAATAACACACTGTGTAATCTGTCGCTGGGATATCTCATATCCCCCTTCTGTTTTATGAGCATTTCCTTTAAAGTATGGTTAGAACTTTCCACACTTACTTTCTTTACCCATAGAATTGTATGGTTATACCTGTTTTATGTTGGACTAAAATGGGGAGATTTCAATGAGATTCTGCCTTGAATTCTGAAATGGGTGATTTTGCAATTACACACATTTATTAGAAGCAATGGCTATCATGGGGATACCTTTCCAAATTAAAACAGACAATTCTCAGCATATGTATCCAGTTAAATGAAACTATTGGATTTTATAAAAGACTTAGGAAATAGGACAACCTATATATTTTAGGGACGTGTTAACCTCAGAATGGAAGTCAAGGATGTGTTGGGTAGGGGGAGAAGTTAAGCCTTTATTTCCACAGGAAACAAAAAACTATGAATTCCTCCAAAGTTAGTAAAGATTAGATTTGACCATGAGAGGCCTCATGAAAATCTTGGCTGCTGTCATGGAAGGTGTGAAGAAGATACCAGAAAGACAACAAAACAGGTGACATGAACAGCTGATGCTCCTACATAGGAACAACTAGAGAGAGTCTTTGAAGGCAAGGTGATGGTTTATCAGAGTGGAAAACACTTGAATGTGAAAATCTATTTTCTTGATTAAGGTATCTATGGTAACTACACAAATAACAGGTCTCAAAACTTTTATTCCTAACCTTCTGACAATCAGAGGAATAAGTTGAGGAGACATGAATATCTTTGAAATAGCCAATGAAACTTTTTGTTTACCTGGTACTTGTGACTTACTCTTACCTGACATCTTTTCATATTGCATGGATTGAGATTTGCAACCCCCTATGACAGTTTGGTTATGCAGTCCAAACTGACTTATAAAACTGGACAGATGCCTTTCTCCTGCTCAGGAATAGAACAGAGAATGAACATTAGCTGATCTGTGCACACTGCACATTTCATACATGTGTTAATGCAAATATATCCATATAATGTTACCTTTAAAAGTCTGTATGTTTTCAGAGCAAAACAGCCATACAGCAGTGAAGTTATATGGAACAATGCCAAAATTCACTCTCAAGGTTACTGAAATAGATGCTGAGATTCTGAGATGCTGAGACAGATACTAGTATGAAAATACAAGAAAGGACTCCATCAATGATGAAGATTATCACCTTTGTTGTTATTCCTACAGATGCTGTGACTCTTCAGAAGGACATTCAAACCACTGAATATGAACTGGCATTTGACACAAACCCTCTACAGAACTTTGGATCACCAAGATAGGATAAATAGTGCAATACTTTCTCCAAAGTTGATAATACAAATGGTCTGGAAATGGTGAATAGAATCCTTATGGTGCTAGTTCTCATAATTGTTCTTATTGTACATAATTTACTGATGTTAGAGATCAAGTCATTTCTTGGACTAACAGAGGGATATATTGGGGTAGCCTGTTATGAAATGTAATGCAACAAGGGAGAGTACCTTTGGTGGGCAAAGCTAAGGTACGTCCCTGATAGACAGTTATAACATGCAATAGACCTGGTGTAAAGGAGGTTATTGGTGATTGGAAGAGTGGTGAGGGTGCAGGGGGTTGTAGATGCAGTAAGAGAGTCATAAAAGCAAAAAGAGTAGACAGAGAGTGACTTTGCTCAGAGAACAGAGAGAGGAGATTCTGAGGACGGACACACACACAGTGAGAGAGAGAGAGAGAGAGAGAGAGAGAGAGAGAGAGAGAGCTGGGGTAACTTGTAGACTGGTAGATCCTTTTATTTTGTCATACACACCTGACCCACCTGGCAGAAGCAGCAGCGGGTCATGATGTAAGCAGTTGTTAGGTCACTGAGAGTAGGATAGTGGAATTGCCTATGTGCAAACATAACATACCCAAACATATAATGTATCAACTGGCTATGGGTGTGTCCCTGTATTCTCAGTTGTTAAGTGCTGTGCCAGCAGTGCTAGGTGCTGGGAGGATATGTGGCACTGTCATTTCTACAGCCCACAAGACCTGCTTTCTATATGAAAATGTTTGTCACCCCTCACCTGCCCTAAAAGATGTAAACAGAGGGATCAATGATTCTCTGAGATTATCATCTTAAAAAACAAGCTGCCGTGTGGTAAATCAGGTAAACTTCCATTTTTTCAAAAGGCAATACTAAGAGATAGAGTGGGGTATAGTCCTGTCACTGATTGGCTCCAATGGGTCACCCAAAAACCTCAGAAATAGTAATAAATTCTCATTTATATTATTTTGTTTTGTTATATTTGTTGCTGGAAAAAATAAATGAAATACCTAAATTTTAAAAGTAAAAATGAGTATGAATTCAAAATTGGGCAAAAAAAGTTACCTCATATATCACCTAAAATTTGAAATGTTTGCTAAATGTAAGAATTGACAGTGATATAAAGATTATTTATTAAAGAACAGCTAAAACTTCTATTTAAAATATGATATAACATGTGGACATTAAATTTTCATTGAATGAAAAGCCAGTGAATTATGTTTGAGAATTATCTAGTAATAGAAAAGTTGCCTGGCATATCAATACACAGCATGACGCACACACAAAAACATACAGAAACTTGGAAGAAATTTATATAAAAATTTAGAACATTAGCAATATCAAATTAATGCAAAACGAATTAGTTCATGAAGCCAAAGATTGCTATCATAATGGATTTATTATTCAGAACTCCCTGAGAACATATAGTTACCTTTAAATATAACATTGTGGATTTAAATCTAAATCACATTGCAAATGCCAGCAGAGAAGGTAAACAATACAAATTAATCAAAAACAAGTTCATTTTAGAGAATCTTTCAATTCTTGATTCATAAATACCATCCTCTAAGATTCCATTTTTATATCTAGTATTTAATCTCTGTACTATATCTGTGAACAGGACAATCTCAAACCGTAATTTTATTTTTGTTTTTTTTTTCAGACATTCATTATTTTGGGATCTGTTAATCACTTGTCAGTTTATGTCCTCTGGTAATTCTAACAGGTCTCTTTGACTAACTTTTTTTTTTGAGTTCTCTATTCTAACTATGTATTGCTTTGCCCAATCTTAAAGTTGTCATACGCTGCCAATATGCCATTTTTCTTGACTGTACATATGATTAATCATTTGTGTATTATGAAATATTTTTCAAATTTTTATCACATTTTGCTTAATCTGTTTTAACAGATCATTGTCTTACATGGGGAGTTTCCCACAAAATAGCTGATAATATCATTTTATGATTTGAATTATTCATTGAAATATCTGCTTGAAAGTAGTCTATAATATATTTGTACAACATCATGATTATACTCATTTTTCATATTCCAATACATATTACTACATAATTCTACTACATTTATTTACTACTGTATTAGTGAAAATATTCCTCAGTATATTGATTTATGAATACTCTCTTTTTAAAATGTGAGTGTAACTTTTTACACTTTTTAAGAGTGTAAGTAAGCTTTGCATTTTCTTTGTGACACTGGTTGTTCAAGTCAGTTGTCATGTACATGCTACAATGGCTGATAAAAAATAATTTAAAATAAGAAAGACAATTTTTTCACAGTTTATGATAGTTTCAATTTATGATGTAGAGAATCATGGGAGTGTGTGCTGAAATGATGAGACTAAGTTATGGCAGACATATGAGAAAGGCAGAGAGAAGAGATTGAGGGACACAACATATACTACAAAGGGTTCGTGACTCATAATTTTTGTCTCTGGCCCACCTCCCAGAACTGCACTATGGTATGAGATCCCTCTTGATTGAATAACAGCTGCAGTACTGTACCTCAATCATGTCTATATTAAGGGACAAACCTCTAATGTATGAGTTTTTTAATATTTTATATACCCGGCTTTTTTGTCCCTGTCTGTCCTCTAAGTACCTCTATCCTAAATATGCATTCCTCCCCATCTCTCCATAACTTTTTTGGCTTATGTCCTTTCAGCTAAAACAACTGGCTAACAAAATCAATAGCTTAAACCATCAATAAAATAAATTTATAGAAAAAAAAGAAATTTACTTTAAAAATAAGCTAAACAAAAAAAAAATTAACAAATCGATGTTTTTGAAAATTTACCCATTTAATTAAAAAAAGTATTTACAAGGTATTTAGGGAGATATAAAAGTAAGTATAATGAAAAGTCTAGGTATATTCTATGTATTTTGGCATCTGTTTTAAACAGTTGATCATAGAATTGTGCAAAAGGACATAGTGTCATAAGGATTGTGATTACATAATTAAATATAAATACTTATTTCATAAAACCAAAGAAATCCCTGGCAAAAAGACCCATTATACAATGCATAAGTCATAATAGTCTTCCCTGGAAGGATATAAAATTTTAAAACAATATCAGGTATGTGGATGTTAGCTCAGCACATAGGAGTACTTGTCAACAAGTTCGATAATCGAAGTTTGATCCTTGTTACTCACATGGAAGGAGGAGAGAATCTATTCTCTAAAGCTAACCTTTGATCTACACAAGCATACATAAATACACACAAACACACTTACAAATGTAAATAAGTAAATGATACATAAAACCAATCTCCAAGAACCAATACTTGCATCATCTCACAATCTTTGATAATGTTTCATCAAATGTTTTTAGTATGCTTTCTTTTCTAAGGTGTGCATGTGGTTTTTTTTGTTGTTGTTTGCTTTGTTTTCATTGAACAGAATTCTTCATTAAATATTAAATTATTAAAATTTACACTAATACAATGTCACAAAAGAGGCTTACATGTAAGTGCTGTTGTACATGTGAGTAATACTTGACTGTGTATTTAAAAACACACGTTAATCACATGTTAACATCATCTCTCACCTTATTTTCTCCTTTTTTCCTCACAACAACCATTATTTCTATAATTTTTAATTTCTATATGAATTTAAAAGCAATTATTTTATGATTATGTGTGTTCATCTTTTGTATATGCATATTTGTTCCCTTTTCCTATCTGATTTTTCAAAATTTACATACTATGTAGATAATCTAACAGTAAAAATACTTTATTTTTCCATTAAAATGCCTAATATTCTGTGCAATATCAATTCTCTCACTCTCTTTCTCTCAGTATTTTTATTTTTTATAATGTGCATTTATGAATATGTTCTTGAGTTGTTTAGGATGGTCCCAATGTTGTTTAGGTGAAATAATATTCAGTAAAACATTGGTTATCAGAATACCATGTCTATGTAAGAGAACTTCCCGTCAATGAGTCTAGTAGTACAGGAGAATCCATCCTGGAGGATAAATTCCTCAAGCTGAATACATTATTCAAAGTGTGTTTACTCCTCATAGTCCTCCAAAATATTAACCCCAACATACTAAATACTTTCATCCAGAGCCTTACTACAGAGAATCTGAGCAAATTTTCAATCTGTAATTCTAATATCAAAAGAAATTTATAACATTTGAATTTGTGCTTTAAATTTTTACTTTTATTAATAATCTCACATACTGAAAAATATTTATTTCTTATTGCATTTTATAAAATATGCTAGTATGATTGGAACATCATTAAATATTAAATTTAATTGAAATTTAGTGTTATTTGAATTTTATTAGAGGTTCTCAATCTACCACAAGCATTATTTCATAATTTTATTAACAATTTTTAACAAGACATTTTATTACTTTAAATTTTATTATTAAAAACTAAAAACCATAGAAATAATGGCTATTGTCAGGAAGTAGAAAATAAGGTGAAGGAAGATGTTTACAGTATTTTAAATTTTATAAATTTGATCATTTCCATGGAGAAGTGATTGAGTTTTGTGAATTCCATGCTTTCATCATTTTTCATATATATATATATATATATACATAGATATAGATATAGATATAGATATATAGATATAGATAGATAGATAGATAGATAGATCAAAATCTTTTCACTATTATATCTGGCTCATCTGTATAATTTATTTTTCATTTTGAAGCAATTTCCCTATCAATATTTCAGTTAACTAAAAATTATTATTCATTTTATTTTTATTATTTGTTTTATTATCATATTTGTTTATTTATATTTATTTCAATGGAGATATGTTGAATATAAAATATAAATATAAAGTAAATTTAATTTCTTTATTTTTACACCAATGTCAAAAGGAATCTTGATGCTGCATCTGGATGGGATTCATATGTTAAAGTAGAAAGGCCTTGTTTTCTTTTACATTTCAATTGCATGATACAGATAAAGTGACCAAAAGGATTGTCATAAATACCAGTAAATGGTGTATGACATCTTTATTCATTTTGATAATGTCAAGCACTTTTCTAACGTATTTCACCTGTAGTAATTTATTTAAGTTATTACAAGAACATTAATTCCTATCTCTATCCCTTCATTAAAGGTGATGAAAAGAAAGTAGAGAGAGCTAAGTACTTATCTAAAGCCAACGAATTAAGAAAGCTAAAACCTAAGCCCTGATAATCTCTGCCCTAAAATTTCTCCATCGCATGTTAAATTCACCCCAGGTTAAACTGATTTTTAATTTATTTTTTCCCCACATCTGTGGCATAATATGCTTTTCTAAACATAGGGCAATATTGCTAACAGTCAGTAAAACATTGCTACTTTTTTTTTTAACTAAAATCAAGAAAAAGACTTATTGGCTAACTCTAAGCTTTTGGTTTTTGGTGATGAACTATACAGCCTAAAACAGCCTTTTTAAAAACAAGACTTCATGCCTTGTTAGTTCACCATTGGTGATCAGAAGTCATTTTGCCCTTATGTATAAGAAGCTAAATTTTCAATAATAAATATATATGATGATATAGAAAAACATATGTCAAAATTGTTAAAAACAAACTTAGTTACTAACCAGTTCTTTCTAGGTGTGCCAAGAATGCAGAGTTTAGTGTTGCTGTTACTCCTCTGGTCTTTCTTGACTAAAATGATAAGTATTTAACATAATATTTTACTTTATTATATAAAAATGATTTCTTGTAAAGTGCAGATTTTTCATTATTGTTTAATGATACTGAACATTTATTAATTGATTAATATTATTAATTGAGATTATAATTACATATTTTCTCCATTTCCTTTTCTTTCTACAAACCTAAGAATTTGAGAAACCATGCCCATTAAATATCAGTAAAATGACTACCTAAACATTGTTGAGGGAAGGTCTAATATCATTGCTTCTGATAGGTTGAATTCACTGCTTAGATCTGGTTACCACCCCTTCTGAGGCATTCTCTTGATTGGTTAATAAAACTCTTTTATGGCCAATTAGCTGGGCAGAAAGAGATAGGAAGGCCAGACTTCCTGAAATTAGAACAGGAACCCTGGGCACACACAGAGATTCTTTCTTTTGTTTTTGTTTTTGTTTTTTTTCCACCAGGTGTCACAGGAGACACATCTGGAGAATGCTGGAAGGTAATCGCAGGCATATCATGATTTGGGATTAGGTGAGCCTGGTGAATTTAGAGTAGCTAATTGAGAGTCTGCCCAGCTAAGGGCTAAATGTTAAAACATTAAAAGGTCTTGGTGTATTTTATTATTGGGGAAAAAAATTGCAGCAGCTTATAGGCTCTCAGCCCAAGCAGTCCTGAGCGGTTGGACTTCCAGACTCCCGAACTCCCCTCAGACCCAGGCGAAGCTCCTGACAAGCTGCTGGTAATTCTACTAACCTAATATATCAACTTATATTAAGTAACAGAGTTTAGGTTACAGGTGGTGTAGGCCACCCTTGGTCCCAGGGCTCTTTCTCCAGCATAAGTTATGCAACCCATTAAGGCACATGGGCCAGGCCTCCACCCTCTGCCAAGCTGTCAGCTACTCTGCCAGTCTAATCTTACAGTTTATATTTTCAATAACTGCATTAATTAATTAATTTGCAGTTTCAAAACATAAGCTAAGCAAGGATAACAACAATAGACTTGCTAATGTGGATGGTGAAAGCACAGGAGGTCTCATCCCTACACTAACTACAGGCAACTAAGGAATGCTGAGAGCTACAGAAATATTGTTCCCCTGGGAATATCATTAAACTTTTAAAACAGTGACACATTTAAATTTACTTCAAATAAATTTGGAATTATAGTTGTTTCACTCTACTTGTGTCTTTAGGATTATACAAGAGATATATTTCATGATATAGGTATGTAGTACTAATACAATACAAAACCAGATTATTTACTTTAGCATTGTGGAATTGTCTTACTTTAAGGAAAAATATTAAATTCCACAAATATTTATTGAGCCTATTTCATTATACTGAACAAGTGGAAATTAAATAAAATTCTAGTCATTCCTCATGAAAGAGACACTGTTACATTAGAATTTGCCTTGAGCTTTGTTACTAGCCCTATGGTGGAGGAAAAAGGTCACATTGTTCAAACTGATTGTTGCTCAAAACTTAAGATTGTCTCACATTCTCTTTAGATCATATTATTTTACATATCACATGTTTTCTTGGTCCTGACCTAAACTTCACTATCAATACTTGTTTATATTAATTGATTGAATGCTGTCAACTAACCAAAGAGGGAAATACTATTCCTGTTCATTTTACAAATGGAAAACGTGCAGATTTGTGAGCATAAGTAGAGTTACTAAATTTCCATAATCTCCATCTTCTTTGTGTCACAAGAGTTTATTTGTAAATTTTGGTAATCTACAATTGTTTTTAACTGTTTTGATTAAATTATGTAACACTAAAAATTACAAACTTGTTTTAAAAGAGACTACTGACCATTAAATTACTACTAATTTTTGTAAAAGTGATATGAGCAAAAGAGAAAACATTCTTCTTGGAACTCATGTTTTTGAAATGGTATACATAATCTACTGTGTATTAGTTTATGCTAGATCACAAAAGCCTACTGTGAAAATTTTAAGGATTTAATAAGTGTATTTTAAGTACAATCTTTATGAAAGTTTAATCCATATTGAAATATAATGACATCCTGTCTGCTTTACAGGAGGCCATGCCAGGACCAGGGACCCAGAAAATACCCTGCTCTATGCCCTATGCCAGCCAACTCCCCTTAGAGCATACACAATAGCCATAAACTGCACTCTATCACATGGATCTCACATTCTGTCTCACAACTTCATCATGCTATGCTTTCCCAGAGCCATGCCAGTTATAGGGACCCGAGATCAAATATTGGCACCCAAAACCACAGACATCACACAGGCCAACAAAACAAAAAACTCAAAAACAAACAAACAACAACAACAAAACAGGGACATCGTATTGGACCTCAAGACTTTCTGTTCTCCAGAACCCAGGGTTACTTAGGCCAGAAGACCAGAGAGAAAACAGAAATCAAGGGGGGAAAAATCATCTAAAAACCACACATCTAACAAAGACAAACTAAGAAATATAAAGATAAACTAAGAAATCATCACCTGAATCCTGAAATGACTCCAAAACACAAATGAATAGAGGCTAGCATAACAACAAAATCAGCAACAGCCAGGGCAATATGGGCTCAATAGAGCCCAGCTATCCCATTAGAGAAAGCCCAGGATATTCCAACAAAGCTGAAGCATAAGAAAATGATCTTAAATACAATCTTATGAAGATGATAGAGTCCTTTAAAAAAGAAGCACATGAATTCCTTAAATACAAAAAAATATACCAAAAAGGGGAAGAAAATGAATAAGACTACTCAAGACCTGAAATTTGAAATAAAATTAATTAAGAAAACACAAATTAAGGGAATCCTGTAGTTAGAAAATTATGTAAGAGAACCAGAACTGAAGACGCAAGCATCACCAACACAATACAAAAGATAGGAGAGTCTCAGGCATAGAGAATAGGAGGAAATTGATACATCAGTCAATGAAAATAGTAAAACTAAACGTTCCTCATGTAAAACATCAAGGAAATCTGGGATACTATGAAAAGACAAAACCTAAGAATAATAGGAATAGAAGAAGGAAAAGATACCCGGCTCAAAATCTTAGAACATATTTTCAACAAAATCATAGAAGAAAATTTCCATAACCTAAAGGAAGAGGTGGATATAAGTATACAAGAAACTTACAGAACACTAAATAGATTGGACCAGAAAAGAAAATTCCCCACCACAGTATAATAAAGCACTAAATATGAGAAATAAAATAAAGAATATTAAAAACTGCAAGAGAAAAAGGCTAAGTAACATACAAAGGCATACTCATTAGAATCACGCCCAACTTGTCAACAGAGACTCTAAAAGCCAGAAGGGCCTGGACCAATCAATGCCTTGTAGACTCTAAGAGACACAGTCTACAATACCCAGTAAAACTTTCAATTACCATAGATGTTGATAACAAGATATTCCATGACAAAGCCAAATTTAAATATCTATTGACTAAAACAGTCCTACAGAAGATACCAGAGGGGGAAAAAAAATCTTTCCAACTCATGGAGGTTAACTACATCCAACACAGTAAAAAGGAAATAAATAATTTCACACCAGCAAAACAAAAAGGGAAATAACACACACACACACACACACACACACACACACACACACACACACACACAACCAGCATCAATATCAACATAACAGGAACTAAGAATCATTGTTCATTAATATCCCTCAACATCAATGGAATCAATTGTCCAATAAAAGGACACAGACTAGCAGAATGGACATGAAAACAGAATCTATAATTCTTTTGCATGCAAGAAAAACACCTCAAAATCAAAGATAGAAATTGCTTCAAAGTAAATGGCTGGAAATTTTTTTCCCAAGCAAATTAATGCAAGAAGTAAGAAGAATTTGCCATTCTAAGAGCTATCAAAATATACTTTCAACCAAAATTAATCAAAAGAGTTGGGAAAGGAACATCTCATAGTCATCAAAGGAAAAGACCACCAAGTTGATGCCTCAATTTGAATATGTATGGCCCAAATACAAGGACACCCACTTTTGTAAAAGATACATTACCAAACTTATCACACATCAAATACCACGTGTTAATAGTAGGAGACTTTAAAATCCCACTCTCACCAATGTACAGGTTATCCAGACAAGAACTAAAAAGAGAAATAATGGAACTAACAGACATTATAATTCAAATGGATGTAACAGATATTGAGAGAACACTTCACTGAAACATAAAAGAATATACCTTCTTCTAAGCACCTCAGAGGTCTTTCTCCAAATATGAGCATATATTGGCTGACAAAGCAAGTCTCAAAAGATACAAGAAAATGGAAGTCAGACCACCATGTATTAAAGGTGGACTCCGACAAAAATAGAAACAATTGAAAGCCTACAAACTCATGGCCTAAAGAACTTTCTATCAATGACCACTGAGTCAAAGAAGAAATAGAAATAAATTAAAGACTTTCTAGAATTCAATGAAAATTAATGCACAGCATGCATAACCTTATGAGAAACAATGAAATTAGTCTAAGGGGAAAGCTCATAGCATTAAAAGTTCATAATGAAATTAGATATATCTTATATTAGTGACATAGCAGCATAACTAAAAGCTCTAGAACAAAGAGAAACAAATACATCCAAGAGAAATAGATGACAGGAAATAATCAAATTTAGGGCTGAAATCAATAAAAAGAAACAGAGAAATACAAAGAATGAAACAAAGAGTTGTTTCTTTGGGAAAATCAGCAAGATAGACAAATCCTTTGCAAAACCAACAAAAAAGTAGAAAGAGAATATCCATATTAATGAAATCAGAAATGAAAAGAGGATATAACATACATTCTACTAGGAAACACCTACAGCTGAGAAATTGATAAATACCTTTAGCAAATTTGCTAGATACAAAATTAACTAAAAAAAGAGAGAGAGAGAAAGAAAAGAAAGGAAAGATCAGTAGCTCTTCTATACACAAAAGATAAATGGACTGAGAAATAAATTAAAGAAACAACACTTCAAAATATTCAAAAATTATCTTGCACAAAAAAGTATCTTGGTGGAACTCTTACAAAGCAAGTGAAAATCTGTATATAAGAACTTTAAGTCTTTGAGGAAAGAAATTGAAGAAGATAACAGAGGGTAGAAAGATCTCCTATGCTCTTGAATCCATGGGATTAATATAGTAAAAATTGCCATTTTACAAAAAGTATTCTACAGATTTAGCATAATCTCAATCACAATTTAAGCACAATTTTTCACAGATTATGAGAAAACAATACTCAACTTCATATGGAAAAACAAAAATCCCAGGCTAGATAAAACAATCCTGCATAATAAAAGAACTTTTGGAAATAGAATCATCTCTACTTTCAAACTGAACTACAGAGCAATAGCAATAAAAAAAACTGCATGGTTTTGTCATAAAAACAGACAGGTTGTTCAGTAGAACAGAATAGAAGTGCCAGAGTTAAATCCACACACTTATGGGTACTTGATTTTTGACAAAGACAAAATTATACAATGAAAAGTATCTTCATCTAATGGTGCTGGTCTAACTGAATGTCAGCATGTGGAAGAATGCAAATAGACCCAAATCTATCACCCTACACAAAAGTGAAATCCAAGTGGATCAAAGCCCTCAACACAAAACCAGATACACTAAACATGATAGAAGAGAAAGTGGAGAATAGCCTTTTATGCATTGGCAGAGAAGACAACTTCCTGAAAACAAAAACAAAAACTTAATAGTTCAGGCAATAAGATCAACAATTAATAAATATGACTTCATGAAACTGAAAAGCTTCTGTAAGGCAAAGGAAACCATCAGAATGGGAAAAGTTCTTCACTAACCCTATATCTGACAGAGGTCTGATATCCTATATATATAAAAAAAAACTCAAGAAAGTGGACACCAAGAAAACACATACTCTGATTAAAAATGGGGTATGCACTGAAACAGAGAGTTCTTAACAGAGGAATCTCTAATGGCTAAGAAGCACATAAAGAAGTGTTCAACATTCTTATTCATCAGGCGAATGCAAATCAAAATGACTATGGGGTTCTATCTTACACCTGTCAGAATGGCTAAGATCAAAGAAAAAATAAGAACCTGCTGGTAAAGATTAGACAAAGGGGAAAACTCATTCATTGATGGTGGGACTACAAACTTGTACAGTCACTTGAGAAATCAATTTGCTGTTTTCTCTGGAAATTGAGAATAAGATCTACCTTACAACCCAGCTATACCAATCCTGGACATGTGTCCAAAGGATGCTTCATTACACCACAAGGACATTTGCTCAACTATATTCACAGAAAATTTATTCATAAAAGTCATAAACTGGAAGCAACCTAAATGTCCCTCAACTGAAGAATGGATAAAGAAAATACTGGACATTTACACTATGAAATACTATCTAGCTATTAAAAAATGACATCATGTAATTTGTAGACAAATAGATGGAACTAGCAAAGATCATCCTGATTGAGGTACTCAGACCCAGAAAGACAAACATGATACATATTCACTTATAAGTGGATATTAGACGTAAAGCATAAAGATGCTAATATCCACAGACCCAAAAAAGTCAACTACCAAGGAATGTTGAAGGAGATGCACGAATCTCACTGAGAAGAGAAAATAAAGTATATATAATGGATGGATGGGGGGACGAGACTGAAGAAGGAAGAGCCTGGGGTTAGGAACATGAAGTAGGGATTGACTGTGGCAGAGAGTATTAGGAGAGACAACAGGAATGGAGGGGGGGCATCTCTAGGACAAGCAAATACTTAGTGCATTGGAAACTCCCAAAAATCTATGATCTATGAGTTAGGACTCCCAGAAATGGAAGATATGGACCCTCCCTGAACAACCCATGTCCTATAATCAGGGAAGACTTCCTATGAAGAGATTGGAACACCTACTCCACCACAAAACCTTTAACCTACAATTTGTCCTGCCAACAGGATGTTCATGGGTAAAGATTGAGCAGAATTTGATGGAATACTCAACCAATGATTGGCCCAGATTGAGACCTATGCCTTGAGAATGAGCCCACACCTGACACTATTAATGACATTGTTATACTTGCAGACAGGAGCCTAGCAAAACTATCATCAGAGAGACTTCATCCCACAACTGATAGAAACAAATGAAGAGACCTATAGGCAAACACTAGGGGGATGAATGATTATAGGACTCAGAGGGGTCAAAGACACCACAAAAAACCCTAATGTAATCAACTAACCTGGGCCCATAGGTGCTCACAGAGATTAAATTGCCTACCATGGAATCTGCATGACATTGACCTAGGATTTCTGCTCATATGTGTTGAAATACTGTATTTAAATTTATTGCCAGTATTTATATTATCTTATTGTTAACTGGTTGGCCGTGTTAATTCTTTTTTTTTAAATACTTCATTTTTTTATCTTCAAGTTACATCTCAGTCACAAACCCTTCCCTATTTCCCCTTCCTATCCCGCCCTTCCACCCTCTTCCCCCCAGCAGTTTCCCCTTTCAGTCCAACAGATGGTTCCTTGTCTTATAACAGTAAATACTATACAAAACAACAGATATAAATATGCCACATTTATGAGAATTAAATACCCAGTATACCTTCCCAATGTCCAGCTTATACATATTTGGCCCCTGACTTTAACATTCTACTATCTAACCATCTCCATGAGATTAAAGGACTATATCTGACTCAACATTCATACTAACTTGCAACACAATTTTAAGAGTATCTTCTTAGATCTATAACACCCTCTTGATTCCCTCACAACTCAAAATTAAACTATGAGACTCTAGCTGTTAGTGGCAAGCCTATCTCTTGGCATGAAAAAACCCCTTGCTCCAACTGCAGACAGACTGCTGTCCAAAAAGGACAGAACTTGGTAGCAGGGAAGTCGACAGCCTAGCTCTGCCAAGACAGGGTAGGTAAGTCCTTCATAATCCCTGCTCTACAACAAATGTCTGTCAGAGAAACAGGACCCAAAGGCTGAAGACTGATGCAGGAATGTATGGAGAGAAAATGGGAACTGTCCAGACAGTCACTGGTATGTCATTTCTTAGTTTTGGAAGCTGCAGGCCCTGCACTTCCTATATAAGCAGATATATTTATCCCTCTCAGGTCTCTGAGGTGGTTGAAGAATAGACAGCTCTTTGTATATTGATACAAAATTAAAGGTAATGCTTCCTAATGGTATCATACCTAGAGATACTTAAAAATAAAATGTGAAGCTCTGACCTCTTGATACCAACCGTCTAAAACGGTCTAGGATAGTTAAGTAAAACAAACTCCTAGTCATGCAAACATGTCACTTTGTTAGCTACTATGACAGTCTACCACAGATATTCTCTAAACTACTCAGTAATCAAGTTGTTAAGAGACAAGCAACATTTGCTTATCTAAATACAAGAGATGGATAGGGCATCTTCAAAAACCCCAAGAGATCTGCAGAATATGGCATTCAAAGATGTTATCTTAAATTAAGATTTTCTTTTTTTTTTATATCGAGACATATCAGCTCCTGACAGCACCCCCTATTCTACTCCAAGTAGAAGCATCGAAGAATGGCCGTGTTAATTCTTAACCTGCCATTATAAATGAGCACACAGATACCTGATGTATTTTAACAAGCTTTAGCCTGAATTGATCAATCTTGCATCATCTAAGCTAGCTCATTTGATTCCCCCAATAAAACCCAAATATATACATACATACATCCTCTTGGGCTGTTATTCTCCATGCTATGCTGTTGTTCCAGTCCACCTGGTGTGAGGTCCTTCCATTTACCCTATCATGTCGGTTCTTTCTACTCCTCTGGCTTTTTCTACCCAAGATGATTTCTGTCTGCCCCAGAAGCCCAAACCTTTGCCCTGCGTACCTTTCTCTCTGCTCAATCACAGTCCTTGAAGGCCTTTCATTAAAGTCAATCAGAGACAATGATTAGAAAGCAAAATAACACAGAAAGTTGTTACTTGATGTACAACAATCAGGGCTCTGGGAACAGGTTAATTAACATTTAGAATGCATAACATCATTCCATCACATATGTTACAATTGTGTAGCTTGGTCTTATTGTAGGACACCTAAACAATGGGAGCAGGAGCTGTCTCTGACTGCATTGACTATCTTCGGGACTCTTTCCTCCCATGAGGCTGCCTTGTCTTGCCTCAATAGGAAGAAGATGCACCTAGGCTTATTGCAGCTTGATATGCCATGGTTGTTTGGTATTCATGAGAGTTCTTTCATTTTTGAAGAGAAAGGGAGGAGGTGTGGATAGGAGGAGGAGAGATGAAGTGGGAAGGACTGGGAGGAGAGTAGAGAGGGTAAATTGTAGTCAGGATTTAAAGTAAATAAATTAATTAATATAAATTTTAAAAATATAATGACATATTAATATATCAAAATATAATATTTATAATTAATTGGCACACATGTTAACTCTGAGCCAAATTCTTAGAATTATTTTTATCCACTTGTCAAGCTAAATAATAGCGTAATGCTAAAACCATCTTTTTCGGAAAGCATATTAGACCCCATTCTCTTGGACGACCCAATATAGATATGATAGGACACCTTTTAGGAAGAAATTGAAAAAAATTATAAAATGTAAGACTTGATTTATTGTTTTGCTCTTGACTCAGAGTAACTAATCCATGGAGAAATATTAGTATTGCAATTAAAATGTTGAAAAGATGACATGTCTGAAATCATTAGGAGAGGTACACATACCTTACGAACATATGAGAAAATATTTTTCCATTAATTAACATCATCACCTGATTCAGAAAATAACTCATACATATTTATCAAGGACTGAAATTCCAAATAACGTTTGTTTCATTGTGTTTTTTTAAAATAGGTAGAATTATGTTTTTTTTTTATTTTTTATAAGTACTTTATTTTTTTTCAAGTTACATCTCAGTCACAAACCCTTCCCTATTCCCCCTTCCTGTCCCACCCTTCCACCCTCTTCCACCCCCCCAACAGCTTCTCTTTTCATTCCAACAAATGGTTCTTTCTCTTATAACAGTAAATTCTATACAAAACAGCAGAATTAAATATGCCACATTTATGAGAGTTAAATGGCCCAGTATACCTTCCCAATGTCCAGTTCATACATATTTGGCCCCTGACTTTAACCTTCTACCTTCTAACCATCTCCATGAGTTTAAAGTTCTATAACTGACTTAGTTTTCATATTAACTTACATCACTATTATAACCATCTTCTTAGATCTAGAACACCCTCTTGATTCCTAAACAACTCAAAATTTAGCTATGAGACTCAAGCTGTCTATTCTTCAACCACCTCAGAGAGCTGAGAAGGATAAATATATCTGATTGTATAGGAAGTACAGGGCCTGCAGCTTCCAATACTAAGAAATGACAAACCAGTGACTACCTGGACAGTTCCCATTTTCTCTCCATACATTCCAACATCAGTCTTCAGCCTTTTGGTCCTGTTTCTCTGACAGACATTTATTGTAGAGCAGGGATTGTGAAGAATTATGAATCAACATTAATACTGAAAGAACACTCATTCATCATTCATGTGAATGACTTTGCTAAATGAGGTCATGATCAAGCATTTGCTTGTAGCCTGATTTTGTGAAAACATAGTAAAACTACAAACCTAAGATTGCTGAAAGTATGAGATAGGTAAAAATCAATAAATATATTATGTAAAAATTCATTTGGTTATACAGACTTACAATAGTGTACTACTGCATTTATTGACGTTTGTAAACTATGTCCTACATATCTTTTATACCAGGATAAGACATGCATTGAATTTGTTTTTCTCTTCAAAGCCCATCTTAAAATTTGTCAGCACACTTCTACAAAGTTTACTGAACTGAGGCTAGAAAGTAGAAAAGAAATATCTATTTCATTAAATTTTGATTAAAGTATTCCAAGCTATAACTTTAAATTGCATACACAATATCTAAAATACAAGGGTAAGTTCACTAAAATTTTAACATATGCTTAAATTCATTTCAGCAACAGGATTGTCATTTGCTTTACTTTTTTCTTTTTCTTTTTTGAGAATCACCATTGCCACAAGCTTCTAACATAGATCCTCTTGTGCTGTTTTCTGGATTTCTTGTCTATGTATGATAGCTCCTAATAAGTATGGCCTTCAGTTAGAGACGTGTTCCTGATGACACTGTAAACATCATGACTCAGATTTGACTATAAAATACAATTTTTAAAATTTATTCCTAATCTGTCCATGGTTCTTCATGACGCATACTCTGATTTAAAAAAAAAAAAACTTTCTCTTGTGGGTTGTTCTACAAACAAGGAGTAAAGACAATGGAATGTTGGCAATCAGTGGACAAGAGCCAGTGTAGAACTAGAGCTTCACAGCAAACTCAGTTGATACATCTTGCCACCAAGGATGTGAATCAGGGAGCTTAGAAGCAGATCATTTCCCAGCTAAACCTATTAATGAACCCCAGCCTTGCTAAACATAGTTTTGTAGCATGTGGAAGTTTTTGGAGCTCATAAAATATTTGTGAACAAGACTGACGTACAGAAACTAATGAATTTTGAGATTTTAAGTCTTGGGTCTAAGGAATGTTTTCCTAAGCAACAATATATAATTAGTACAAGAATCATAAAACTAGACACCAAATTAAATTTACATTACAATAAGTGATTACAATAAAGTACACCATAAATTGTTATAGCCCTGTCCTTTATTGTTATTTATACAGTCAGATTTATCTCAAAATAGGAAAATCTGATTTAATATACTCTGAAATCTAAATACATGATAATAACCTCTTCTCATTGCATATAAGATGATCTTTGTGACATTTCAACATAAGTATGAGATATTACTTTTTAAAAAGTGAGTTCCTGGACCAATGAACATAACAAATAAATAAAATCATTTCCATCAATAATAGACTAGAAAAGATCAAATAACTATGGTAGAGTATTTAAACATCCCTTGTAACATCCCAAGCCATGTTTCCGTCATCTGATGAGAAATGTGTTTTGCTAGGCTGATTTCTGACATTGTGACCCCTCAAGTGCAATCCTAACGAAACCTATAAGGAGGTAATGCTAATAACCTTTCCATCCTAGTAACTTTCACTGTGTGCATGTTTTCTTGTCACAGATACAGTTTCAAAACAAAACTGTATAAATTCAAAAGCACATTTTAACTGAACTCTTTCTTTGATTAAATTAAAAAAAAAACAATATCTGGGAAACAACACATAGAAAATAGAATTAATAAAATATCACCCACTAAGAAAAATAATAGTAAAATTTCCAAACCAATAAAAATAAACAAAAGTAAAAGAGGATTTCCACCTAAAGAGATGAATTAGCTGTAAGTCTTGGGTTATAACATAGTTAGAGTAATGTGTCCATTTAAACATTGTCTAGCGCTAAGGTTAAATTCAAAAATTAAGACAACTTATAGTCTATTTTATATTAAATAATTTGTGTATAATTTAATATATATATATATATATAAAATTCACTCTCATTGCTCTTAATACCCAACACTATCCTTGCTCTTTGCTACCCCATCAATGCTCCCTCCCAAAGTTCCTTTCTAATACTCATGTATTTTTTGGATTGTGACCCAATAAGTTTAAGAAAGATTCTTTGTGGTAAGGTTTTGAAATTATCCATTGGAGTTTGCTAGGCTCAGCAGTGGGTAACTGAAGGCAGCATGAAACCTCCATTCACAGAATCAGTAGCCATTAGTTTCACAGAGAGGGTTAGGCTCCCTTGATGCTCTCCCCATTCATGACAGGTTGTTAACAGAAACTGTCTTAGAAAGGTCTGTTGTTGGAATTGCACAAGCTGTGACTTTTCAGTGTCCTGCCCAGAAGATCTATTTTGAATCCCTCACATTGTCTTCCAGGTTCTCTCTCTCTCTCTCTCTCTCTCTCTCTCTCTCTCTCTCTCTCTGTGTATGTGTGTGTGTGCACATGTATGTATTTGTGTATATGTGTGATGTGCCCTGACCATGAGAAAAGGTGATACAGAGACTATATTTATCTCTTGGTGTATGGTGAGCATTCAGTGTTGTATATTCTAGGTACCTTCAGCAGTTGTGTCTCTCCATTCACCATTGTTCACTGCAAAGTGATACTTTTCTCATTTAGCAGCATTTGTATATAAATTTAAGTGTAAATATTTAGCAGATGATTTTATGTCATGTCAATTTAATTATACACTAGAAGTAGATTTCTGCATAGGCCTATGACCTCACATGAATATTTTGTTGTTATTGGTGTTGTTACTGAATTTATAGTACCAAACATGAAAATTCCCACCTTTTAAGCAAGCCTCAAATCCAACCAGAGAGTAAACAAAAGACTATTTTTGCACAACTAAAATTATTTGAGGATGATAAAATCATTTCTGTTGAAAGAAAAAAATTATTCATTTATTTCATTTACTGAAAGTTGCTCTACTAAAGAAGTAATATTGTGTACAAAAATATAGATTTGGTAGTTCTATTGAATTATTATTAAATTGGGCAGCAGGGACTAAAGTTAATCAATGTGAATGAAAATAGTTATAAATAGCATCTATATTTTTCTAGCTATCAGTGACATATTAGCTCTACTCCAGAGGAGTGGGATGGAAGGGATAGGTGGTAGAGGGTGGGAGGGCAGGACTGGGAAGGGGGGAAAAAAAAGGACATTATGATGAAGATGTAACCTGAAGTAATAAACTAAAAAAAAAAAAAAAAGAAAGAAAAAAAAAGAACTTTCGTAAGTCATGTTTTTAAAGTTAAGGTTGTTGAGAAATTTTGTTGTAGGGTTAAACTCTAGTACTTTATTCTGAGTCTAAATTCAATTTAGATTTTACTTTTTAAAGTTCTATAGTTGTTTCACATTTGCTTATTGATCATGCATTGGCAGCCTTCATAAGTCTTAAGTTGTATACATGTTAGAGCAGAGATATGGCAGTATGAAGACAACTTGGAAGAGTTAATTTCCTGATTCTGGATTTTATGGACATAAGATTGAAATAGTACATTCTCAAAAATATGCAACCGTCTTTTAAAAGATCCACACAAAGCAAAGGTCAAATTTACTGTAGGCAATTTTGCCGATGTCTTTATTTTGTCATAGTTATTTTCTCATCACTGACTCAATCCACCAACCAATATATAACGTGCACTGAAGAATGGCTCATGTTCATTCAAGGATTGATATTTCATAGGATATTATACTTCATAATTTTCTTATCAAAATATGTTCTTACATATGTTATGATATTTAATAGTGAAAAATACATCATGAGCAATTATTATCTCTTAAGGTAACAGATTTTTTTTAACTGTGGTCAAATTGAAACTACATATATATTCATGATTGCCATTCCTAATGTTTCCAATACTCCTTGTGCCCTTTTGTTTGCATGTAGTACAAGAAATATAGAGGATTAATAAAGATTACACAGGTTGGTAAATTAAACTGCAATTGTTTTAAGACAAAAGATAACATAGACTAAATTATAAGGCATTTGCACTAGAAGATGTAGAATTTGCCGTTATAAACTGTTCTCAAACACAGAATTTGAGGACCAAAAATGTATAGTGTGTTAACTTTGAAACGTTTTTAATATAGATCTACTCAAATTGAGTTCTTGTTGTTGAGTTTATGTTAGTAATGATAAACTTAAAATGTGTGTTACTCCCCAGTATGAGTCATTCCTAATGACCCAACTACGAGAGGAGAGTAGGAGGAGATATTGCCCTTCATGGTTAGTGAATAGAACGAACATCAGAAGCAAGAGTTATGAAACAGAGTGATGCTCAGAGTGTACATATAGAGACAGAAAAAGCTTGGGAGTACTAGTCCCTGTTTTATATCAGAAATAGCAGTTCTGCAATTCAGTGTCATTGAAAAATCTGTGATATTTATTAATGAATCTAAATGGTACATAAAGATGGGAAGAATTCAAAAGAAATTATTTCACTAGAATAATTAAATTTTGAATAATATATAAAGTTATTTATATTGGAAAAAGTCAGGCAGGAATCACCCATAAAGCAATAGAAGGTAATCTCAGAGTACTTTGGACTGAAAGGGAGAACTGTTGGGGGGAAAAATAAATACCTTAAACTAAAAAAAAAAAAAAAAAAAAAAAGAAGGGAAGAGGATGGTGGGGCTGAGGGGGAGGAGGGTGGAAGGGTGAGACTGGAGGGGGGAGTAGGGAGGGGATTGTGATTGAGATGTAACTTGAAGAAATAAAAAATAAATTATTAAAAAAAAGAATAACCAAAGACTACCAACAATGTAGTATTATGAACAACAATTTGTTTCAGGGGAAGGATTGGACATTAATTTCCCTGAATGTTCTTTTGTAGAAATGGTGATTAGAGCTGTCAAGATGACAATAATTCAAAATAGAGAATGACCTGTAAAAGTAGTATACTTAGCAGAAATCTTGACCTATTGAGTTTGACCCATATTTGTACAGATTCCAATTTGTGTTATTAATATCCTGATAAAACATTCTGAAGATATTTCTCTTGGAGCAAAGACATACTTAAATATAGGTTCTGGTATGCATTTTTATGTCTTGAAGTCACATGGGTTTCATTACTTTTAAGGAGGTAAAAATCATTGTAGGAAATAAAATGAATGACATAGTTCTATGCTTGTACTAAATGGTTCATAATTTAAGTTAATTTAAATTTTAGAAAGTGAAAACTAAATTAATTAAAGGTGGTTCACATTATCAAACATTTTTCCTTCTTTAAAGATAAGTAGAAATTATATTTTCCAATAACAAGTATTTACAAAACAGAGCATATTGCTAGTATTGAAATTAACTAAGGTGAATTAAAACACAGAAATAAATAGTAGACAAAATACACCTTTAAAAATGCTTATATTTCAAGGTAAAATATTTGAGTTATGGACCCGTGCTTTAAAATAATGGTGGATCACTATGAATATCCTCTGGCATTTATTGTCACCATATTAATCATGATGAACTCATTTAGAATTAATATGCATGTCATAGCTAGTTCTTTGGGATTTCACCAGAGATTGCAGCAGTGATTAATTACACAATTATTTTAAAGGGTTAGCAATTTTCGTAAAGCGTCCTCCCTGACAAAGGCATTTGAGCTGCATTTTGGAGAGTATAGAGTGTAACAGACACATTTGTTTTCTATTCATGGAGGCAAAATTAATCCTTGAGCTTGTCTCATGAGACAACTTGACCTCTTTCCTATCTATGTTCATTCATAATATCTCTATTCATACTTAATTAAAACACAATCTTTAAAAGATCAATATCTTATCATTAAGAAAACAATATAGGAAAAAAAATGCATGTGGCCTTTTTCTTTGTAACGAAAGAACAACCAAAACTTTAGTACTCAACTAAATGGAAAAAAATGAATGAGAAACTACCAACAAAAATATATATAAGAAAATTTTGACAAAGTGAAATAAATTGCTTCTCTGATTTTACAAAATAAGTTCTAATTTACAGGTAATGAAGTAGAAAATTTAATGACATTTTCTCTAGATTCGAAGAAAAGAAAATATTGGATAATAGATCTATCTGTGAAATTTAATGCCATGCCAGTTTAGTATCTTCAAATTATATGGGCCATACAGATACATCTAAAGCATTATTTTATATTAATATTAACTTATTTTAATATAAACTATATTGTTTTATACATTTTATCTGTTAATACTTTCCCCCTAAAAGTTACAAAACTATTCAGCAATTCTAATTCCAAAGAAAAATAAGTAAAGAAAAATACTGGATATGTAAATGCATCATATCCCTTCCCTATACTTTTATCTTTCTTCTCCTACTGTCCTGAACACGAGCTATTACACACATGAGGAAGTAACCTATTACACACATGAGGACACTGTTTCTCCATATTTAAGTACCATTCCTGAAATATTTGTTTTGAATTCCCAAACTAAAGTATATAGTATATACCAATTCTTCAAGGATGTCTTCTAGTATACTAAAATGATATTTATGTTTTCAGATTATTTTATTAATTTTGTATCCATTATTATGTAACTTAGAATTTTAAATGTTACCACCATTATTTAAATATATCCTTTTATTCAAAAAAGAGTTCATAGAAATTTGCAATTTTTATGATAATTATGTTTTAATTTAGGCAAATTTCAAAAAAAATATTTAATATGACAGCACATTACAATGAACATGGATCATAGGGAACTGGAAATGTATTACAAGAATAATATAACTAACTGTAGTGCAAACATACATCAATTGCTACAGTGAGACACACAGTCTTACAAAATAATAATCATATCTTATAGCAGAAAAATCATTTTGGGACATGGAAACACTAGGGATTTTTCTCTGTGAAAAGTAATTAGAAAATAATTTTGTAGTGAGTGAAGAGATCGCTCAGAAATTAAGAGCACTGGCTGTTTTCTAGAAGATTTTTTTAAATTCTCAGTACCTACTATATGGTGATTTATGGTCATTCCTACTCCAGTTCAATGGATTGGTGACATGCTTTCAGCCTCTGTGATTAATGTACACATGTGGTTCACAGACATATGTGTATGTAAAACAATAGAGCTTTTAAAATATTTTTAAAAGCTCCTAGCATTTTTACATAGTCTTCCATTTTACTTTTAATTTTCCCTAAAAAATATGAATTTTTTTAATACATATAATTGTAAAATATATATTTCGTTTTATTTATTTTAATTTATTTTATTTATACTGTTATTTTTTATTTATACATACATAAATATGCTTTTACTTATAGAATTTTAATTATGATTTAATACTTAAATAACTTTTAGTTATTTCTACGTGTGATTTGTACGACCATCTAATGTTTGATATTATTTCTGAAAAAAAGATACAGGAAGAATTTTGGAATTCCTTTTAAAAGATTCCTAAGAGTAAGTTATCATATATTCATTACCTAAATTAATATTTTTTCATTGGAGCCCTGCCTCCTTATAGCCATGAGTTGTTTTCAAGAGATTTGAGAGTATTAGTTTGGTATTAATTTGATGGTGTTTATTAATGAGCATAACTGCCATCTGTATTCTAACTTTTTCAAATACCTAATATTTTCATTACACCTTCTCCAATATAATATGTACTACTATAGTTGAATTCTAAAAATGCATTTTCAGCTCAAATTTTTCACAACCAAAAAACTACAGAGAACCAAAATCTTGCAAAAAATATTTCATTAAAAAATAGCATTGTAAAATTAGTTCATTTTAGGATAGACAGGGAGATACAGAAATCTTTACTAAATATTATTTAATGTTAGTTATTAGAATATTTGTTATATGGCAAGTAGCATTCTCTCAGTGTTACATGCATTGATTCTTTAACAAACACCCAGAAAGTCATTAGATATTCTGCTTTCTTGAACTTCAGATACAAGCAGATAGATCACAGAGCTTGCTGAGTTCCCCATAGTGAATGCCCTTTGTAGCCAGGTAATGTACTTAGTAAGCCATATACCAGGGGTCATGATTGAACAAGGGGGGAAAGGCACTATAGCAAAAAAAGGATAAATCAGTCAATATTCGCTCCTAGCATTTGAGATCTTTAAATTGCTATTTCCACTTCTCGAATATGTGTCACTACATGAATAATCAGACTTATCTACATAATGTGTGGTGAAGGTGAATGTTTTGTTTGCAGTGTTACTGATGAAGTTGAAAACTAAACATTGTACAGAAGACTGGCAGAGGAAAAAAAAAGAAAACAAAACCTTTATCTTCAGATGCAGTGGTTCACTGAAATGTAATCTGCACACACACACGTACACACAAATATATATATATTTGAGTAGACAAGCTTATCTGTGTTCTTAGAATAAAGCCAATTGGAACTTGGCAGGATTTCTGCTCTCTTTGTTTTCATTATTATCAGTTGAATGGGAAAGTGTTAGCATTACTGAACTGGATAAAATTTTTACAGAGAAATGTCATTTTGAATATTTAAAGGAAAGTCATTCATTATTTGGACCCTTTAAGGGAAAATAAAGTAAAATTTTAACATTTTCAAATGATCTGTTTAATATTTGAGTATTTTTGATGAGAAATTTTATTCCAAAATGATTAAAAAATGGGTAAGTGGGGATGAACTGTGGATTTGAAGTAGTTGATGGAGGAATGATTGTGTCCTAAATACGTTGTAGGAAATTACCAGAGAACACTAAAAAGGAGAAAAAATAAATTAAAAGGATAAAGAGAAACCAAAATGTTGTTCATCTCACTTATAAAGTATAAAACATGGATTATTATTAAATTTAATGATATTCATGCGCTATTAAATTTTTACTTATCTAAAACATTGTTCCACAACCCATAGTTGTAATTGCAAAGATTATATTGGAAGTTTATTTTTAATAAAGGCAAGTATCATATAAAATTTAAGAATTGTTTGTGACTTGGTATCAATATTTTTACTAAGAAGGTAAAATATGTAATTAAACTTAAAATTTTGATATGATATTTGCTTTGTTAATTCTGGACATATTTAAGATTATTCTTAGCCCTTCACATTACACACACACAAACACAAACACATTTTAAAGAAATTTGTAAAATGAGTAAAAAGATATGTAAGAATAATACTATGCTTAAAACATTTTTTATTTAAACATTTTAAAATATATTATTTCTTTCCGTAATTTGTTTATTGAGTCTCAATATAATGGTATCTTAGGTAGTTTTTATTTATTTTTGCTCAATATCATATCACGTTGATAATTCCTATGCATAAAAATATATGAATATTTGCCAATCATCCAATTAAATATGCTTCCAATTTTTATCATCTATTTTTATAAACATATAGTTATATTAGCAAATATACACTTGTAATATATTTTAAAATATTAAAGGAGAAGAAATATGGAATGCTGTCATTTAGACATGACAGGACAATGGCACACATAAATTACAACAGCTGTGGTTAACCACACAAGGTAAGTAAGCCAAAATTCCAGCATGGATGAGAAAGAACCTAACTAGGGAACCAGTTATTGGACATAGTGGGCTATTAACAAAAACAAAAGCAAAACAAAATATTCAAGCAAGAAGAAAAGAGGGACATAAAATTGAAGCAGTGAAATATTGTGGGGATCCAGGAGAAGTTGCATTAGAAAACTGGAGTAGATGTGTATATTGTATATCTCATCATACACAGGCCACTCACATCAGCCTGGTCCTCACCACTTCTGTGTTCCATTGCATCTCCAGTTCCATGAAGGAAGGACAACCTGGGTAGCTTCCACCACCGAAAATCCTCTTTTCTTATCTGTTAATCAGTCTCTTTATTTGGGAGTTTAGACATTAATAATAAGAGTTATTGAACAATGCAATTCAATTCCTGTCATTTTGTTATTGTCACTCAGTATTATTACGTTTATTCTGAATCAGTGTTCTGGATTTTTTTTTTCCTGTCTTTTCTTGGGATGTGTTAAACCATCTCCTTTGTGAATTCTCTTTAGAGCTGGCTTAGTGGGCGTGAATTCCTTAAATCTTTTTTCTTTTATCATGGTGAGTTTTTCTTCCTTTTTCGTTTAAGATTAATAGTTCTGTAGCATATGATATGCGTTGACATCTATGATCTTTCCAAACTTATACAATGTTGGTCAAATCCCTCCTGGCTTTCCTAATGTCCATTGGAACATGGACTATACTATTATTCTAATAGGTCTGGCTTTGTGACTTGATCTTTCTCTAGTTACTTTCAATATCCTTTTTTTGTACTATGTGTTTCATTTAACTATTATATGCATCGGATGTTTCTGTTCATATCCTGTCTACTTGGTACCTTGTATTTCTCTTGGACTTAATAACGTCTCTTTCATAAATCATCAAATTTTTCCATTGTGATTTTGTTTAAAAAACAAAACAAAAACATTTTCTGTGCCTTTGATGTGGGTCTCTTCTCCTTCTCCAATGCATACTATCCATAGATATGATCTTTAAAATATTGTCTCAGATTTCCTCTGTGCTTTGTTGAAGGTTTTTGTTTGACTTTTGTTTATTTATTTATTTATTGGATACATCTTCTTAGACTGAATAATCCAATTATTCTACCTTGTCTTCAAGCCCTGATATTGTTTTCAAAATCCAACACTTAACTTTATGGTATTCCATAACCTTGTTTCAGAAGACCTATGAGCCATGGTCTTTACTGGATAAATTCTTTTAAAAATGCGTATTTTTTTTTACATACATTATACAAGAAAAGTAGACTCCTATTGTTCAGTGAATTCCTTGAAACTGCTTGGTGTTCTACAATAGCAAATTACAACTGCACTATAGAATTTAAACCCATGAGAAGAAATATCTGACCCTTTATTTAAAACAAATAGCTATGTTTCTCCATTTTAAAACTGAAGATTTAATGCATGGAATTAAAATCTCGTTTTATACTGCATTGTTGGGAAAGACAAACTCTCTGTATTTCTTTATCTCATGTTTATTCATTTATGACAACTCTTCGGGCTTTCATTCTTGACATATTCTATACTTCTAGAGTCCAACATGCTGTAAATGAAATAGAGGGTGCTTGAAGTAAAAAACAACACTTTTAATTTTACCAGTCTTTTAAAAAGTTGCAAGAACTTAAACAGGTAGAGGAGAAATACAACTGAGACAAGAGAGACATTAACAGGGAAAGAGTGACAGGAACAGAGAAAGAGAGAAACAAAGCTAAAGATATAACTAAGCACAGAGAGAATGTATGGATATAGACAAGTTGAAGGAAAAGTAAGCATTCAATTCAACCAATGATGCATAATATATATCAGGAAAGCTATGAGAAAGATAAGACACCAAATTAAAGTTTCAGAATATGGATTGTAAGTGTGAGTGGAGTACATTAAAAACAAACTGTTCTTTTTCTGTAACTTTGTATTTGAAATTTATTTTAGCACACACTAAAAGCTGACTGAAATGATTTTGTCTTTATATTTTATTATAATACCTCCAAATCATTAAAACTTCATCTTTTCATATTTAAATATGAAACCTGTATTTTCGTACTATACAGAAAACATCTATAATAGTGCATTCTAAAAGCTTAGAATGCAGGCATGATAGAATTTAATCTGTCCTTGTTCCAGTAGCAAAAAATAATTAGATATCAACAGAGAATTAGTGAAGTGCAGCCATGTTTTGAACTAGATTTCACTAATTCCCCTTTCTTCTTCTGTTTAATGTAATTTCAAATTCAAAGTAATTATATTTGAACAAGGTCCTTTGGTTAAAAGTGAAGCTGATTATATGAAACTTAGACTCTTAAGTGCTTGAATGAAGCAAAACAGTCTAGCTGATCAATTTATTTGCAATGTCAAAATGACCTACATTTAATTACACAGAGATAACATTAATAAAATAATTTTAATCTACTTATTTTAAGAAAATTAATACCTTATTTTTATTAAGTTAAGGTATTTTTTTATAAAACCATAATCTATTTGATGTTGTCCTTATATCATTAAATTTTTCACTATATGCATGAAAGGTAAATCATATTTTTTGCAATGTGAGTAATTTTACAGCAAGAAATAAATGCAATATGAATAAATGAATAAATTACATATTGTATAGTATAATTATCTTATGAATAGATCAAGAAATTAAATCAAGAAACGATAGACTGGTTCAGTATTATGATAAATTATTACTGACTACCGGTGCCTGATCTTCCCTGAATTACAAAATAATTGGTACTGATTCATGACACTTTATTACAGATGGACATGCAACCAAATGGATGGAACTAGCAAAGCTCACCCCGAGTGAGCTAACCCAGATCCAGAAAGATATACATGGTATGAACATACTTATAAGTGGATATTCTCCATGTAGTACAGGACAACCATCTTATAATCCACAGTCCCAAAGAAACAGGAGCCTAGCATAACTATCCTGTGAAAAACTCCACCAGCAGTGAGTCAGGGACCCTGCTGCCTGTTAGTGGAACACTTTACCCTAGTTGGACTGTCATATCTCGTCCCAGTACAAAAGGAAGCTCTTAGCCCTCATGTGACTGATGATCTGAGAGGGGTTGATACATGGGGGCTCCCCTCATCGGAGGAGAAGGAAATATGAAGATTTGGAAGAGATGGGAGGGGGTGGGATCAGAGGATGACAGTGGGGGTTGTGAGTTAGATGTAATCTGAAAAAAATATATTAACTAAAAAAAAACTGCACACACAAAAAATGAAAATAGATCACATATATTAAAGACTTAGTCATGGTTTGACAAAACATATTGGGGAAGATAGATGTCTGCTATGCAGCTTTATTGTGGTATGATGCAACATATTTGCCCTGCTGAATACATTTAGATTTCTCTGTAGAGCTAATATTTTTAACTATATTATTTTAAAATATTTCTCTTTCATTCCAATAGTAGAATGAGTTTCAAATGTGCATCTCAACCATGATAATAACCATTGTCCTATTGCTCCTAGACATCTGATGTTCTCCATAATATCCACTTACAATATAGTGTTCACGTAGCACTGAGATGAAAATGCAAGTTAACAAATATTATTGGCATATGTGGTATCACTACTGTGATGAAAGTAAAACAATAATATAGTAAATTTATGAAACCAACACTGGGAAATAAGAAATTGAACTACAGGACAGGTTAATCAGTCCTATCCTAGGGACAGGTATAGAATTAGAGTTGCAAGTTGCCTCAACTGTCTCTAATTACTGCTTTAGAGAACGGTTTTTAGCTCCAGATAACATGTCCCAATATGGAATCAGTTGCAAAAGATTTATTAGTTACAGGAAAAGTAAAGGCTAAAACCAAACATCCATCAAATATATTAGTACTTCTGTTGTATATCTCATATATTATCTAGTGAAACTCATAGTTTTTGGATTTATATAAATTACTACTCTTATAAGAATAAATTTTAAAGGTTTTTACCTGATGGTCAGAAGCATGTTATGTAAGATACAAGAGTGGAGAATAAGTGGCTAATGAAATGATTGATATTAGCTCAAGACTATCTATCTGGTTCTTAGTGTTCAGCATCTGACTCTATAGTTGGGATATTCTAATCAGTCATCCAGGCTTAAATACACGTGTAGCTTTTATGGGAACTTTGGTTTGAATAATTATTTTTAATTTCTTTATTACTAGCATAGCTCTATTAGAAGCTAAATCACTTACAGGAGAATCATCTGTATTGAACCTGCAGTGCAGAAAACTCCCAGAAAGAAAAGTATGTGCATAAATATATTCACCATGAAACACAGCAAAATTAGAGAAGTCAGCATAAATCATGGAACAATGACATGGTAGATAAGACCTACCTCTAATTGGCTACAGAGTGTAGATGTTGAAAATTGTTTCATAAGTGTATATCCAGTAATACCATGTCAACAACACCATTATTTTTAAATTTATTATTCTTACAGTAAATTATAATTTATAGTTTTCTTTTAGACTATGTCATAGAATTTAAGCTGTAGTGGTATTAATTATAAATTAGTGATAATTTAACTTTAATTTCTACAAAATAGCTAAAAATGGGTGTATAAACCAAAATTTGTACCAGGTAGACACTTAAATGAACATGTATGATATAATATTGGAACTTATCCATTAATAGGGATGTTGGTCAATGATGGATGAATTCTGTAGTTTCTGACCAACAGGCAATATTTTTGGACAAGATACCTATATGTACCCTGGTTTGTTGGGACAGTTGATTGATTCCTTTTAGACACTCCTATGTCTTGCTTTACAAGATATACTTGGGTTAGCATTTGGATACTCCCAGTCTTGGCTTGCTCTAAGCACTCAAACAGTAGTAACAAACCAAAAACAGACTCTCAGTAAATCTAGACTTGGGTGTCATCCAAAGCTGAAATCATGTAAATTAGCAGAGAAGTCTGAGAATGAAGCATCCTGCTTATCACTTCTGGAAAGCAGGCACAAACAAAGTCAAATTAGAAACACTGTAATAAAGGCATACTCTTTGAAAGCTCAGCAGATTTATTATGCTAACAGCATCAAAAATTACAGGGAATCCTCAATGAATATTAAAATATGGTGGTGGATAGGATATTCTGACCCTGTCATAATAAATATGTGAAAACAAAGATACTTTAAAACAGAAAAACAACATAAAATTTTATTTGTGTGTGAGAGAGAGGAGAGAGAGAGAGATTACATCAACTAAATATCTTCTTCATAGACAAGGAAACAATCAAGAGAGGAGATAATCTTGAAAATATTTTCAAGCTACACATCTAACAAGGGGTTGATATTTAAAGTATGCAAAGCAATTCCCCAAACTAATTTTAAATAGATAATGAATGACATGATTTAAATATAAGAAATAGATCTCTATAGATAGTTAAGAAAAGAGTGCATATAAATAACCAAAACAAAACAAAAAAGCATGGAAAATGTCCAGTATTGGTACTGGAGATATGTTAAACTGAGTACTGTTCTTGCAGAATATTGGAGTTTGATACTCAGCATCCATTTTGGATGACTAGCAACAACCTATAACCTCAGTGGGATCCAACCCCTCTGGCATTCCTCAACACCTCCACTTCCAGTGAGTATGTATGAATCAACACAGATTCCTACATAGACAAATATATAAATAATTTAAAAATAAAAAAAAAACTTTTAAAATGCTCAATATCATTAATCATTAAAATGAATATCAAATCATAGTGAACTATTATTTCATCCATTAAAAATGTTTAGTGTCAAAAAGATTATAATAAGTATTTTGAGTAAAGTTAGGAAAGGAACACTTGGTGTGGAGAGATGCTCAGTGAAGAGAAGCACTTGCTATATAACCAGGAGGACATGGTTGAATACCAGCACTTGAAACAAATAGGTCATCCCTCTTATACTGGTAACCTTACCACTGAAGCTTGCTGTAATCAAACAGTAGTAACAAGTTATATGTGATATGTGTGGTAACAAGAAAATGTGAGCCTCTGGTTCAGGGTATACTTTGTACAAAAGAATAGGTAGAAATTTAAAAAGAGAATGTGTCACACTTCTAGCAATGTGGCTAGATACAAAATTAATTTTTAAAAAATCAGCAGCTCTTCTTTACACAAAAGATAAACGGGTGGAGAAACAAATTAGGGAAACAGCACCCTTCTCAATAGCCACAAATATTACAAAATACCTGGGAGAAACTCTAACCAAGCAAGTGAATATTTGTAACACAAGAAATTCAGGTTCCTGAAGAAATAAATTGAAGATGATGTCAGAATATGGAACCATACTCATGGATAGGTAGGATCAATATAATAAAAATGGCCATCCTTCCAGAAGCAATACAGTGCAATTCCTATCAAAATACCAACATGATTCTTTATAGACCTAGAAAGAACAATTCCCAAAATTATGTGGAAAAATAAAAAAAACCCAGAATAACAAATCATTCTTGTACAATAAAGAAACACCTGGAAGTATTACCCTTCCTGATTTCTAGGTGTACTGCAGAGCAATAGTAATAAAAACAGCATGGTATGGACATAGACACAGACAGTTAATCAATGGAATCAAATTGAAGACCCAGAAATAAATCCACACACCTGAAGTCACTTAATTTTTGAAAAGGAGCCAAAAATATACAATGGAAAAAGGAAATCATCTTCAACAAATGGTGCTAGTCTAACTGGATGTCAACATGTAAAATAATGCAAATAGACCCATACTTATCTCCTTGCACAAAATTTAAGTCCAGTTGGATCAAAGACCTTAATATAATGCTGATACATTAAATCTAATAGAAGAGAAATTGCGGAAATGCCTCAAACTCATTGGTACAGGTAACAACTACCTGAATAGAACACCAATAGCTCAGACTCTAAATTCAACAATCAATAAATGGGACTTCATGAAACCCAAAAGCTTCTGTAAAGCAAAGGAAACTGTCATTAGTACAAAAAGGCAGTCCAAACATTAGGAAAGATCTTAACCAACCCCACATTCTACAGAGAGCTAATATCCAATATATATAAAGAACTCAAGAAATTAAAAACTAACAAACCAAGTAATCCCATGAAAAATAAGGTACAGAGCTAAACCAAGAATTCACAAAAGAAGAATCTCTAGTGACTTAGAGACCCTTGAAAAAATGCTCAGCACTCTTAATCATGAGGGAAATGCAATTCAAAACAACTATGAGATTCCATCTCACACCCATCAGAATGACTAAGACCAAAACCTCAAGTGCAGCACATTCTGGCAAGGATGCAGAAAAAGGGGAACACTCCTTCATTGCTGGTGTGAGTGAAAACGTGTGAAACCAATTTGGAAATCAATCTGGTGATATCTCAGAAAATTGAGAATAGTTCAACCTCAAGACCTAGCCATACCACTCCTGGGCATGTATCCAAAAGATTCTTCGATAAACTACAAAGTGATTGGCTCAACTATATTCATAACAGCCTTATTTGTAATAGCTAGAAACTGGAAACAGCCTAGATGTTCTTCAACTGAATAATGGATTTAAAAAAAAAACGTGGTACATTTATACAATGGAATACTAAACAGCTATCAGAAACAAGAAAATCATGCAATTTGGAACCAAATGAATGGGATTAGAAAAGCTTATCCTCAGTGAACTAACCCAGACCCAGAAAGATACACGTGGCATGTACTCACTTATAACTGGACATTAGCCATATAGTACAGCATAACTATCCTTCAACCTTCAGTCTTAAAGGAACAGGAACATAGCATGATTATCCTATGAGAAACCCCACCCAGCAGAAGATCAAAACAGATGCCTATACACACAGCCAAACATTATTTTGAGATCTAGGAATCATATATAAGAGAGCGGGGAAGAATAGAGAGACCTGGCGGGGACAAGAACACCACTTGAAGATTTACAGAACTAAGCAATGTAGGTTCCTACAGACTTATAGAGACTGAAATATAAACAAAACAAAAGTAAGCTAAACTAAACTAAAAAAACATTATAGACTGGGCCTAGACATGCTACACATATATAGATGGTAGGCAGCTTGGTCTTCGTGCACGTCCCTTAATAAGTGGAGCGGGGGTTACTGTCTCTGACATGGACTCTGTTGCATGTTAGTGGAACATTTTACCCTAGCTAGAGTGCCATGCTGGGCTGCTGTGCAGGAGGAAGCTTTTAGCCCTCATGTGATCAATGAACCGAGGTAGGTTGATGTATGGGCTGCTCCCTTCATTCAAGTAGAAGGAGAGGAGAGAGAAGGTAAGAGGGAAGGATGATATGAACATGTGGGGAGGACAGGGACTTTGATTGGGATGAAACTTGAATAAGTAAGTTAATTTTTAAAATATTCTATAGTATAAGTTTAAGTTGTTGAGAAAAAAAGACTCTCTGGTAAAGCAGAAATCACCATACTTTATCAATCAGAGCACATTGATGGCTGATATAAATTATTTAGAGCCTAAATCTAATGCTTATTGCAATGACTCTAAAACTCATTCCAAATGGCTGATGTCAAGCAAGACAATAGATGTTGCAAAAATCACCAGTTAAAATAAATAGGTCCTCACAAATGGCATGGGAGTTTAAGGTCAAAAAAAAACCTTTTCTTGACTCTTACAAAATAACACCAATCTTCCCTCCATCTTTCCAGCATTTTTGACAGTTTGCCTGCAGCTTCAATCTCTCCTTCAAGAACATTACTGTAATGAAATCTTCTATGTGTCTTTTTCATCTGTTTGCCCCCTTCCATAGCATTTTCTTTCTTTCTTTTTTAATGTTTATTTATTACTTCAGGTTACATCTCCATCACAGTGTCCTCTTCCACCCCTCCCAGTTCCACCCTCCCAACCTCTACCCCCTATCCCTGCCATCCCACTCCTCTGAAGTGGAGTGTCCCACATATCAGTCACCTGCCCCAATTCAGCAGTCATATAAGGGTTGAGTCTCCTAAAACACTGGGGGCCTACAAGACAGCACCACTATGGCAAAATGTCTCATAGATAGATAACAAAGTCTATGTTGCTTTTCCCTTTGTTGCATTGGTTGTAGCATAGTTATCCTGTACTATATGACTAAAATCTGATTATAAGTGAATAGATGCCATGTGCATCCTGAGTCTAGGTTAGCTCACTCAGATTGAGCTTCTATAGTACCATCCATTTGGCTGCAAATTGCATGATTTCGTTGTTTCTGATGACTGAGTAGTATTCCATTGTGTAGATCTACCACAGTTTTTTTTTTATCCATTCCTCCATTGAGGGACATCAGGGTTGCTTCCAGATTCTAGCTATTACAATAAAGCTGTTATGAACATAGATGAGGAGACATCTTTGTGGTTTGGTGAGGAATCATTTGTATGCATACCCAGAAGTGGTATGGCTAGCTCTTGAGGTACAGCTATTCCAAGTTTCCTAAGATATCGTCAGACTGGTTTTCACAGTGGTTGTACCAGCTTGACCTCCCAGCAACAATGGAGGAGTGTTCCCATTTCTCCACAACCTGGCCAGCATGTGCATCATTTGAACTTTGATCTTAGCAATTATGACAGGTGTGAGATGGAATCTCAGGGTTGTCTTGAGTTTCATTTCTCTGATGATTAAGGATGGTGAACATTTCTTCAAGTGTCTCTTAGCCATTAGGGATTTCTCCTTTGTGAATTCTCTGTTTAGCTGTGTTCCCATTTTTTTTGATTGGATTATTTGGCTTCTTGGCATTTAATTTCTTTAGATCTTTGTAAATTTTGAATATTAGCCCTCTGTCAGATGTGGGGTTGGTGAAAAATTTTTCCCAGTCTGTAGGTTGATGTTTAGTTTAAATGACAGTGTTTTTTGGCTTACAGAAGCTTTTCAGTTTCATGAGGTCCCATTTAGTAATTGTTGGTCTGAGCTGTTGGTGTTCTGTTCAGGAAGTTGTCACCTGTGCCAATGAGTTCTAGGGTTATCCCCACTTTCTCTTCTAATAGATTTAGTGTTTCAGGTCTTATGTTGAGGTCTTTGATCCATTTGGAGTTAAGTTTTGTGCAAGGTAATAAGTATGGTCTAATTTCATTCTTTTACATGTTGACGTCCAGTTAGACCAGTACCATTTGTTGAAGATGTTGTCCTTTTTCCATTGTACGGTTTTGGCTTCTTTGTAAAAAATTAAGTGGCCATAGGCCTGTGGGTTTATTTCTGGATCTTCAATTTAATTCCATTGATCAACTAGTCTGTTTCTATACCAGTACCATGCTGTTTTTATTACTATTTCTCTGCAGTACAGCTTGAAATCTAGGATGGTGATACCTGCAGATTTTTTTTTCTTTCTTTCTGTTTTTTTAATTGTACAGGATTGATTGATCTATTCTATTCTGGGTTTTTTGTTATTCCATATGAAGCTGAGAATTGCTTTTTCCAGGTCTATAAAGAATTATGGTGGTATTTTGATAGGAATTTCACTGAATCTGTACAGTGCTTTTGGTAGGATGGCCAATTTTATTATGTTGATCCTACCTATCCATGAGCAAGGGAGATTGTTCCATATTCTGATGTTCTCTTCAATTTATTTCTTCAAGGATTTGAAGTTCTTGTCATACAGGTCTTTCACTTGCTTGGTTAGAGTTACCCCCAGGTATTTTATATTGTTTGTGGCTATTGTAAAGGGTGTTGTTTTCCTAATTTCTCTCTCAGCCCAATTATCTTTTGTATGAAGAAGGGTTTCTGATTGGTGGAATTTTTGGAGTCACTTATATATACTATCATATCCTCTGCAAATAGGGATAACTTGACTTCTTCATTTCCAATTTGTATCCCCTTGATCTCCTTTAGTTGTCTTATAGCTCTAGCAAGAATTTTAAGTACTATGTTGAAGATATATGGAGAAAGAAGGCATCCCTGAGCTTAGAGGAAATGCTTTAAGGTTCTATCCATTTAATTTGATGTTGGTTACTAGCTGGCTGTATATTGCCTTTACTATTTCTAGGTATGGTCCTTGTATGCCCATTCTCTCTAGGACTTTTATCATGAAGGGGTGTTGGATTTTGTCTAATGTTTTTTTTTTGGCATCTAGTGAGATGATCATGTGTTTTCTTTTTTCTTTCAACTTGTTTATATTTTGAATTACATTGATAGATTTTCATATGTTGAAACATTCCTGCATTCCTTGGATGAAGCCTACTTGATCATGCGGTATGATATTTTTGATGTGTTCTTTTATTCAGTTTCCCAGTATTTTATTAAGTATTTTTGCATCTATGTTCATGAGGGAGATTGGTGTGAAGTTCTTTTTCTTTGTTGGGACTTTGTTTGGTTTAGGAATCAGGGTGACTGTGGCCTCATAGAATGAGTTTGGCAGTGTTCCTTTGATTCTTTTTTGTGGAAGATTTTTAAAGAGTATTGGTATTACTCTTCTTTGAGGTCTGGTAGAATTCTGTGCTGAAACCTTCTGGCCCTGGGCTTTTTTTGGTTGGGAGATTTTTAATGACTGTTTCTACTTCCTTAGGGGTTATAGGGCCATTTAATATGTTAACCTGATCTTGATTTAACTTTGGAAGGTAGATTCTATCAAGAAAATTGTACATTTTGCTTAGGTTTTTCAAATTTGGTGGAGTATAGATTTTTAAAGTAGGACCTAAAGGTTCTCTGGATTTCCTCAATGTCTGTTGCTATTCCTCCCTTTTCATTTCTGATTTTGTTGATATAGGTTTCTTCCCTCTGCCTTTTAGTTAATTTGGCTAAGGGTTTGTCTATTTTGTTGATTTTCTCAAAGAACCAACTCTTCATTTCTTTGATTCTTTGTATTGTTCTTTTGGTTTCTAAGTTGTTAAGTTAAGTCCTAAGTTTGATGATTTCCTGCCTTCTGCTCCTTTGGGACTATTTGCTTCTTTTTTTCCAGTTCTTCCAGTTCAGCTGTTAATTCGCTAATATGAGCTGTCCCAATTTTCTTTTTGAAGTCACTTAGTGCTATGAAATTTCCTTATAGCACAGCTTTCATTGTGTCCCATAAATTTGGGTATGTTGGGCCTATTTTCTTTGGATGTTAAGAAGTCTTTGATTTCCTTCTTTATTTCTTCCCTGACCCAGTAGTCATCCAGTAAAGAGTTGTTCAATTCATGAGTGTGTAGGCTTTCTGTGATTTCTATTGTTGTTGAAGTCCAGCATAACTCCTTGGTGGTCTGATAAGATACAAGGGGTTATTTCAATTTTCTTGTATCTGTTGAGGCATGCTTTCTGTCCAACTATATGGTCTGTCGCGTCCCCCTCGACCAGCAAGGACGATGCAACTCGCAAAAGCTCTTCTCCAGCAGTTTATTCAGGTCCCTTGAAAACAGTCTTCCGAATGCCCGGGCAGACCCAACCCACAGGCTAAATACTATATGAACCGCCAATCAAGTAAAGCCACGTGGTGCTATCTTAGAGGCCCACGTATGCGGAAGCAAGCCAGATCAGCAGTCTTAACCAAATATGGACTTGTTTACCACTGAGAGCACTCACCGTCAGGCTGGTGGAAGGCGGAAACCGGCGCCATCTTTAGGGCGCGGCACGTCGCAGCTCTCTACAGTTCCTCCTTTTTTATTTTTTCTAAAGTAGGTAGAAGTCCCTGGAAAGGCTTCATAATCCCCATATCTGGGGATCTCACGGTGGGCCTGAGCCTGTAGGAGGGTGGTGCTCAAACTCTTACCCGTCTCTGGGTCAGCCTCCCCACTCGGGACTGCCCTGTCTTAGGTGGCCGAGACTTACCCGTCTACTCCGTCATTGACTTGCCAGACCCTAATATCCATGGAACGAATACCTCAGTGGGCAGGGACTATGCTCAGTGAAGATTTAAGGCTTCACGGCAGCGAGCCATGCCTGAGGGGACTGGCCCGCCTCAATGGTGACAAGGGCCTGTATAATCATGGCTGCATTACGCTTTTGTGTGGCTTTCATCTTGTAGATGCACCATAGGCAAACCAGAGAGGCTAGTATCATCAGTATCACCAAAGAGCCTACGCCCGCTCACTCCTTAAGTTGATCCATAGCCGTCTGTATCCAGGAAGTCAAACCAGTGGCCAGGCTCAGATCCACCCGAGTGGAATTGATGTGGACGATTGTCGCTCTCAGCTCTCTCATCAAATTTTCAAATTCAGCCGACCAATCCTGTAAGAGGAACTTTGACAATTGTCTAGACAGATTAGCAGCCTTTGTAAAATTTTGATACTGCATGGAAGTAACACACAAACCTTGCATTTTCCTCTCACACCCCAATTGTGCTAGTTGCCAAAGAGAATCTATCTGTTCTTGTATTAAATCTATGCGTTGATTAACTATCATAAGGCCTCCTTTGAGATGAGAATTCGTAGAGGTCTGAGTATCCAATGCCTGTGCTACAGTGGCTGAGATGTTATTCAGGGCATTGGCAGTCTGTATAGAACTAGACAAGGCAATAGCTGAGGCAGTAGCCCCCACAGAAGCAATAGTGATGGCAGTAACAATAGCTGCAGTGATGCCAAAATCTCTTTTAAACCTGAATAGCATCATGGTATTAGGGGCCTCTACAGGAACTGGTATATATCGAGGCATTCTAGTCACCACAGCCACAGGAAAGGCTGTGGCATTCCAGCACAGGTCATAAAAACATGTGCCTGGAGTGCATACTAACTTTTCTTCACCCAAGGATGCACTCCCATTACTTACAATCCACAGAAAAGGAGGCCAGAGACACACTGGCGAGGCTGAAAAGGTCTTGTTGCGGTAAGAATGAAACAAAGAATTCCAAGTACCAGAGCCACTACCACTAGAAAGATCCAATTTGGTAGCAGACCTTAGGGAAAAATTACCTCTTTGATAAATTCCTCCCCCGAGCATAATGACAGGTCCCAAGTCCATGCAACTTCCATTTACCCCACACAAAAGCCACAAATCAAAAGGATTGGTGGCAGTCTGCTGAGGATCCCTAGTAGATATATCAAGCATTCCTTGGTGGCAGTCTGCTGAGGATCCCTAGTAGATATATCAAGCATTCCTGTACAAGACTTATTCACTATATTACTAATCATGGGGCTAAAGGAAAAATAATCTTGTTGAACCCAAACTGCTCTGCGCTCCTGACAGCCAGTCCAAGGAAAAGGTCCTTCCTCTCCTGTGGATCCTCTACAAAAAGGTGCCCAGCTTGGCTGTCTGGGGGGGGTCCGGTCAGAGACTCGTGTGGGCCACCATCCTTCAAGGCGAGAACCGTTGCCCGAAAACAAACCACTACCCCTACCCCCAAATCTCAGTTGTGGTAAAAAATCTGCTGACTGCTGAGACAATTTAATGCATTCTGTATCATCTGACCTATTGAAGCTCATTAAAAAGCACAGACTGCCCTTCAAGCTGACATTTCTATTACCCTCTATAGGGCTTTTCTGATCATCAAAGGAAAGTAGGGTAAGCCTAAGCTTCTATTACTGCTAAATAAGCGTGGAAACACAGTGGCATCATGTCTGACTGGCATCGGCTTTGGGAATATCGACAGGATCGCCCATCTCGGCTCGGTCATTCCTGACATACTCACTGCTACTATCACCAGGATCCTTAGGAAGGTCTTCATGACGAATCTTCCTCACAAGGCGTTCAGGCACCCACACTGGATCTTGTTGATCCTGAGGAAAAACACAAACAGACCCTCTCGCCCATGTTAGCACGGGGTCAGGCCCCCGCCAAGAGCCTGTCAAAATATCCTTCCACTTCACCATGCTTTTAGGTGGACCATGGGAATCCTGATGTCTGTCCGCTGCTGAGCGGCCTTGAACATCCAAATTGAAAAAGTTTAAAGTAAATAAGGCTAAAGATATTCTCTCCTTGGGGGTACGGCCTTGGCCTAGTCCCCCTTTCTGTTTTTGCAAGCATTCTTTCAAGGTGCGATGAGCACGCTCCACAATTCCTTGTCCTTGAGGATTATATGGTAATCCGTGATTAAGCTGTACCTCCATCTGGTTGCAGAAGGAGACAAAGGACTGTGCCGAATAGGCTGGTCCATTGTCCGTTTTCAGCTGCTGTGGTTTTCCCCATGCAGCCCAGGCTTCTAAGCAATGCCCTATGACATTGCGAGCCTTTTCTCCACTCATAGGTGTAGCATGTATGATACCTGAGCATGTATCCACAGATACATGAATATATTTTAAGGTTTCAAACTCTGAAATGTGGGTAACGTCCATTTGCCAGATTTTGAGTGGCATCAACCCTCTAGGGTTCACTCCCACACTGGGAGGATGATGATGAATCACACACTGAGGACAGTCCAAAACCACTTGTCTAGCATCTGCTCTAGACAAATGGAATTTTTGCTGTAGAGTTTTTGCATTTACATGAAATAATTGGTGAAACTGTCTGGCTTGGTCTAGGAATGAGCTCCAAAAAATGCATTCCATCCTAGTCCATTGATCAACTTTATTATTACCCTCACTTAATGGTCCAGGTAATCCTGTATGTGCTCTGATATGTTGAATATAAAAACACCTTTTTCTTTGCCAGATTAAAACTTGTAACTCTTGTAATAAGGCACATACAGTACTACTATTCTTAATAGGACCTGCTAATTCTAATACTTTCACTGCGTTGACCACATAGACTGAATCTGAGATCAAATTGAATGCAAATTGACATCTTTTAAACACCTCAATTACTATTTTCAACTCTACTATTTGGGGGGAGCCCGGTTGAAATTTACATAACACGGGCTCTTGTCTTTCTATCAAATAGGCTCCACAGCCTGTCTTTGAGCCATCAGAAAACACATTTGGTGACCCTTGAAGTGGTACTGCTGAAGTAACCTTAGGGAATATCACTGGGTGCTCCTTAAAAAATGATAGCAATGGATGCTTAGGATAATGGTTATCAATCACTCCTTCAAAGCTACATTGCAATATTGCCCAGTCATCTACAGTGCCACACAAAATCTTAATTTGATGACTGGAATAGGGCACTATTATACTGGCAGGAGCAACTCCAAAAGACTGCAAACATTGTTGGATACCATTTAAGGCTAAAGCAGCAACTGCAGTGGGATAATGTTCTACGGACTTTTTTGGAGAAATCTTTGAATAGGTCCATAATAATGGTCCGTCCTGCCATAACAATCCTGTAGGTTGACCATAGGTGGCAAATATGCACAATGCAATGGGCTGTCCTTCCTGCCATCTCTTTAGGAAGGCACTCTGTAACCTTTCTTCCATTTTACATAAAGCATTTCTTGCCTCTACTGTTAATTGCCTAGGATAATTAAGTGCTGAATCACCTTTCAAAATATCATATAGGGGTCTTATTTCGTAATTTGTTAGTTTCAAATAGCCTCTTACCCAATTGATATCTCCTAACAACCTTTGAAAATCATTTAGAGTCTTTAAATTATCTTTTCTTATCTCAATCTTTTGAGGTATTATCTTTTCAGGTCTAACCTTCGCTCCTAAATAATCAACCACATTTTCCTTTTGAACCTTATCAGAAGCAATAAACAACCTTTTCTTTTTTAATAATTGAACTAATTCTTCATAGGCCCGATCTAACATTTGTTCACTCTTAGCTGCCAGTAAGATATCATCCATATAATGAACACATCTCAAATCTGGAAAATTCTTTCTCAAGGGAGCAATGGCTTCCCCCACATACAGTTGGCACATAGTGGGGCTGTTTGCCATGCCCTGGGGTAATACTACCCATTCAAATCGCTGATCAGGTTCCTCATGGTTACAGGATGGAACAGTAAATGCAAATCTCTCACTATCTTTGGCACACAAAGGGATGGAGAAAAAACAATCCCTTATATCTATAACTATAATGGGCCATGAGGCTGGCAAAGATGATAAAAGCGGCAAGCTGCATTGCACTGGGCCCATGATCTGCATTTGTTGATTTATGGCACGCAGGTCATACAACAATCTCCATTTTCCAGATTTCTTTTTAATGACAAAGATAGGTGTATTCCAGGGAGATACAGATGGCTTTATATGTTTTAAAGACATCTGTTCATCCACTAACTCTTTGGCTGCATTCAATTTTACAGAGGAAAGTGGCCACTGAGGAACCCATACCGGGTCCTCCGTCTTCCAAGTTATGGGAATGCTCTCCTCAGTGGCCCCTAGGAAAAACCCAGGCCCTGTCTCTTTTGTCTTTGCTGCATTGATATGGGACTCTTCCGTCCCTGCAAATATTTTCCTATTCCAAAGCCTGGAGCATATCCCATATCTTGCATCATACGTTGGGCTGAATCAGAATAATCATTACCCAATTTAAATCCCATATCCTTTAAAAGGTCTCTTCCCCAAAGGGAGATAGGGAGCTCAAGTACATATGGCTGCATTTCTCCTGAGTGGCCTTCTTGGTCCTGCCACTTTAATAATCTTGCACTCATATCTGGAGTCTTAGCATAACCCAGGCCTTGAAGTGTTTGAGAAGAGGCTTGTACGGGCCAACCTGAAGGCCAGTCTTTCTTTGCTATGATACTCCTATCAGCCCCAGTATCCAGAAGGCCCAGGATCTTTTTACCATCAAGTTTTAACTCCAAGATGGGGCGTTGGTCCAAATCCAAGGAGAGAAAAGTCAGATCTGTGCCCGTGGACCCAAAACCATCCTTTCCTCTCTCTCGATCCTTTGCCGCATAGCGATCATGTAAGCTTGGCAACATGGTCAACTGAGCAATTCTATCTCCAGGAGAGATAGCTGTTATACCATGGGGGGAGGCTACCATGATCTTAACCACTCCTGTATAATCTGGATCTATAACCCCAGGATGGATAATAAGTCCTCTCAAGGCTGATGATGACCTCCCTAACAGCAAACCAACTGTACCAGGTTCAAGGGGTACTTTAAAATCTGTTTCAATTAACTGGACCCCCATTTGGGGCTTTAATACGAGTCTCGTGGTGGAGCAGAGGTCCAATCCTGGTGAGCCTGCAGTGGCTCTCCGCGGTCTCTCGGATGGCGGAGGGTTGGCCATCTCTCTTGATTCTGTTCTTTGTCCTGATTCTCTACTGCCCCATATATTTGTGGGCCCTGGGGTCGTGGGCCCCGCTGTCCGTTTTTTGGACGAGCGCCACCATAACCTTGAGTTAAAGGCTGGCCATGGATGTCTGTCACTGAATGGCATTCATTAGCCCAATGGCTCCCTTTTTTACATTTTGGGCATAACCCCGCCCGCCTGGGGCGTTGTACACTTCCTGTACTTCCTGTACTCCTTCCCCCGGGGCAATGTCTTTTAAAGTGTCCCATCTTGACACACTTAAAACAAACTCCTGAACTTCCTCCACCTTTTCTGGTCAACTGCACTACTGCGGCAGCAAGACCAGCATTAGTTAATGGCCCTCCAAGTTCTCTACACACTTTCATCCAGGCTTCTAGCCCCTTACTCTTGTAAGGGGTGATAGTGGCTCTACACTCTTTGGTGCATTGCTCATAAACTAACTGTTTTATTAGTGGCAAGGCAGCATCCGGGTCACCAAAAATCTTCCCTGCTGCTTCCACCAATCGTGCCACAAAGCCTGAAAAGGGCTCCATGGGGCCCTGTAGAATCTTAGTTAAGTTCCCACTCACCTCCCCTTTGTTAGGAAGGGATTTCCAAGCCTTGATAGCTATCTGGTGTATTTGTTCATAAACCTGATTGGGATATCCTGTCTGCTGGTTGGCAAATCTCCCTGCCCAAGCAGCATATCTCTATCCCAGGCTGGATTTCCATCTCTCTGATTAATGGCTGCTTGCTCAGTGGCATACTCAATCAAGAAAGCTTTCTAGTCTAAGTATTGCCCTGGACTTAAGCAGGCGCAGACCAGGCCACTCCAATCAGTCGGAGTCATACAATGTCTGCTTAATGCTTCCACTTGAGCCAATGTAAAAGAAGCGGTAATGCCATAGGTACGAACCGACTCTGCAAGGGAGTTAACTACCTTAAAATCAAGCGGTTCCTCGTACCTGTTCCCTTGTGGGTCTTGGTATACCGGATAGGCAAACTGTAATTCTGTTCTTACTTGTGTCCACATCCCCGGGCAGAAAGATCTCCCTACTTTCAAGGACTGAACAGGCTGATCTATCTGAACGGCTTCTGGGTATGGAGGGGGAATTGAAGGCGCCGCGGCAACGGCTTTACTTACACCGACCGCCGCCAACGTGGCTGAAGGCGCCGCGGCAACGGCTTCACTTACACCGACTGCCACCAACGTGTCTTTCTCTTTTCCCTTTTTCTTTTCCCTTTTTCTAATAGCAGTCCTCTCCAACTCTTCTATTAGAGCGTGTAGCTCCCCTTCAGAGTCCGTACCCTCTGAGTCCTCAAAATCTCTAAAATCTCTAAGATCGGGATAGAGAGGGACCTTCCTTTTGCTTCCCTTTTCACTGTCTGCCTGCTCAGATCTTTTGCCTTTGTTACTTTCCTTTTCACTGTCTGCCTGCTCAGATCTTTTCCCTTGCAGCAGTTCCAAGGCTGATTCTCCCTCCTTGATTGCGTTACAGCATCTCTGATCTTTTAAACAACTCCTCACCATCTTCCAAATCGGTCTTACTCCATGCTTCAGAGTACCTTGCTCCCAAGCAAAATCCAAGTCCCTGCCTAATTTATCCCAGCAGGATACCCTAAGATTCCTGGACACCACAAACCACAAAGCCATGGAATCGCATTCATTCAAAAATCTCTCTAGGGTAGACTTCTTAAGTTTCAAATTGCTAGCTAAAAGTAGCTCCTGAAGAGCCAGAAAAATTGGATGTGACTGAGACAATCTCATGATTAAAAATTTACTTTCGGTTTGCAGTTTTCCCGCGAAACTTTACCTTTTGTTCGCAATCTCCACGAAACTTTACCCTTTTTGTTCGCTATTTCCGCGAAACTTTACCTTATGTTCGCTATTTCCATGAAACTTTACCTTTTGTTCGCTACTTCCGCGAAACTTTACCTTTTGTTCACTATTTCCGCGAAACTTTATTGTCCCAATTTATCCCGGGAACTTACCAGTGCACTGTCCCTGACTGCAGGAGTTCTGAGTCTTTTCTGGTTCCCCGTACGGGCCACCACTTGTCGCGTCCTCCTCGACCAACAAGGACGACACAACTCGCAAAAGCTCTTTTCCAGCAGTTTATTCAGGTCCCTTGAAAACAGTCTTCCGAATGCCCGGGCAGACCCAACCCACAGGCTAAATACTATATGAACCGCCAGTCAAGTAAAGCCACATGGTGCTATCTTAGAGGCCCACGTATGCGGAAGCAAGCCAGATCAGCGGTCTTAACCAAATATGGACTTGTTTACCACCGAGAGCGCTCACCGTCAGGCTGGTGGAAGGCGGAAACCAGCGCCATCTTTAGGGCGCGGCACGTCGCAGCTCTCTACAATGGTCAATCTTGGAGAAGGTTCCGTGTGGTGCTGAAAAGAAAGTATATTCTTTTGTGTTTGATGAAAAGTTCTGTAGATATATGTTAGGTCCATTTGGTTCATGAACTCTGTTAGACTCATTATTTTTCTGTTTGGTTTCTGTCTTGATTACCTGTCCATTGTATTGAGTGGGGTGTTGAAGCCTCCCACTACTAATGTATGGGGATCGATGTGTGATTTAAGCTTTAGAAGAGTTTCTTTTACAAATGTAGGTCCCCTTGTATTTAAGGCATAGATATTCAATATTGAGATGTCCTCTTGATAAATATTTCCTTTAATGAGTATGTAATGCCCTTCTCTATCAGTTTTGATTAACTTCAATTGAAAGTCTATTTTATTTGATATTTTTTTAAATACTTTATTTTTTTTTTCTTCAAGTTACATCTCAGTCACAAACCCCTCCCTATTCCCCCTTCCTATCCCGATCTTCCACCCTCTTCCCCCCAGAAGTTTCCCCTTTCAGTCCAACAGATGGTTACTTCTCTTATAGCAGTAAGTATTATACAAAACAACAGATATAAATATGCCACATTTGTGAGAGTTAAATGGCCCAGTATACCTTCCCAATGTCCAGTTTATACACATTTGGCCCCTGACTTTAACATTCTACTATCTAACTATCTCCATGAGTTTAAAGGTCTATATCTGACTCAACATTCATACTAACTTGCAACACACTTTTAAGAGTATCTTCTTAGATCTATAACACCCTCTTGATTCCTAAACAACTCAAAATTTAACTATGAGACTCTAGCTGTCTATTCTTCAACCACCTCAGAGACCTGAGAGGGATAAATATATCTGCTTATATAGGAAGTGCAGGGCCTGAAGCTTCCAAAACTAAGAAAGGACATAACAATGACTGCCTGGACAGTTCCCATTTTCTCTCCATACATTCCTGCATCAGTCTTCAGCCTTTGGGTCCTGTTTCTCTGGCAGACATTTGTTGTAGAGCCAGGATTATGAAGGATTTACCTACCCTGTCTTGGCAGAGTTAGGCTGAAAATTTTGCTAAGAATGACTTTTAAATGTTACTTTTATTCTCACAGGAACTAATAACACAGTGGATTTTTACACATCAGCTTTTATATAGTCTGAATTTGATGTTTTTTGATAGACTATTGGTTACTTGAAACAAAGCATTAAATTGAAGGAGACTAGACATGATGATAGCTTCAATATCTTCCAGAGCAAGAGCATTTTTGTTGTTGTTGTTCTTATATTGTAATCACAAAAACTTAAGTTTGAATCCCTTGGATTAATGTACATAGTGCAGCATTGCAATATGTCCTGTAATCCCAGAGCTTTGTGGGTGGGGATTGTTGAGGACTGCTGACTAATGCCTATCTCTAGAAACAGTTAGAGACTTCATCTCAAAGGAGTAAGCAGAGAGTGATAGAACAGGACTCTGGAGCACTGCTCTGGCCTCTACATTAATGTGCGAAGTGTGCATAACTGATGTCACAGTAGACAAGAAATTTACAACAATTATAAGTGCTACAACTATCATCTGTTTTCTTTATTATTATCATGAGGATTTTAAATGGATCATAGACATGTACACATTTTTCACGTTTTTAATTTGTGATAATAAATCAGCTTTCCTAATCAACTTGAAAAATACATTAATATTAATGAAATACAAATTAATAAATATTTTATCAAAACATACATTTCTACTCAATGTTTAAATAATGACATATAATAGTTGTACATATTATTAACATACATTCAAAAACAAATGAAAAATTAAAAGATATTAAGTTGTGAATTGAGTAGTTTTTAGTGTATATATGTGTAATTATTTGTATATATGTGTGTGTGTGAATGCAGGTTCGCTATCATACAGAGCAGGTGTAAGTGCTTTACCCACTAAGCAACTCTATAAAACTTGAACAGATTCTGTGACATACCCCAGTTGCTTGAAGGCTCTAGGTTCTTTATTCTCAGTTTAGCATTATATCCACTTTTATGGAATGAAGGAATGCTGTGATTTTTCTTTTTTACAAAAAATTAAATATAAAGAATAAAATTTTATTAAAATATACATTGTACTATATATATATGTATATATATATATATAAAATCCAATATTTTCATTTCTCAAAATGCTAATTATGACTTCCCAAAAAGATCTTAACTGATGATGACACTGGACATTTTGGCAGGCCAATGCCCAATCAGGCAAGAGGGCCTTTTGACGGGACATTCTAAAGGTGATTAAATAGTATAATAGCATAGCTGATATTTATTGACCTGTATATGTTTTAATAGTGAATTGCAAGAATTTATCTGAAAAAATTTACACCAACAATTGGAACCTGTATGATATGTACAATTTTTTTAAGATAAATATTAGTGTTATAACCAAAATCAATGATATGCAGATTATTTTAAATTGAGAAATAATTGGAAAAACACATTTAAGTGACTGTGATTTTTGTTGGGAGGCAGACGATAGATACTGGGTTTTTTTTGTTTCTCTTTTCCTATGTGTATTTTTCTAGAAAATTATGATGAAGAAAACTATCAAACTTTATTCAGGCTTCATGCCAAAAAATGAATATTCAAGGCAGCAAAATAATTATAGGTGAGTATTATCTTGAAGATACAGTGTGAATGTTCATATTGGGTTTATTTCCTAGGAGAACCTATTACAATTTCTTACTAGTATACTTTTACATTCTTTTGAACCATGCAAGCATTTTATATTTCATTAATAGGTACTTAACTGAAGTTTTTTTGTTTTGTTTTATTTATTTATTTATTTATTTTCCTTTCTTTTTATTTCTTCAAGTTACATCTCAATTGCAGTCCCCTCCCTATTCCCCTTCCAGTCCCACCCTCCCACCCTCAACCCCCCATCCTCTTCCTTTTTTTTTTTCTTTTAAGTTTAAGGTATATCTTATTTCCCCCTACAGTTTCCCCTTTCAGTCCAACAAATGGCTCTTTCTCTTATAATAATAAATACAATACAGTACAACAGAGGTAATTAGGCAACAGTTATGAGGGTTATATGGCTTAACATACATTCCCAATGACCAGTCCATATGTATTTGGTACCTGACTTTAACATTCTACTATCTAAACATCTCCATGAGTTTAAAGTTCTATATCTGACTCAACATTCATACTAACCTGCAACACAATTTTAAAAGTAACTTCTTAGATCTATAACACTCTCTTGACTCCTAAACAACTAAAAATTTAATTATGAGACTCTAGCTACCTGTTCTTCAACCACCTCAGAGACCTGAGAGGGATAAATATATCGGATTTTATAGTAAGTACAGGGTCTTTAGCTTCCCAAACTAAGAAATGACATACTAGTGGCTGCCTGGACAGTTCCCATTTTCTCTCCATCTATTACAGCATCACTCTTCAGTAGTTTGGCCCCGTTTCTCTGACAGACATTGATTTTAGGCAGGGGTTATGAAGAACTTACCTATCCTGTCTTGGCAGAGCTAGGCTGTCGACATACCTGCTTCCAGGTTTTGTCCTTTTTGGACAGTATTCTGTCTACAATTGGAGCAAGGGGCTTTTCCTACCAAGAGATAGGGCTTGAGACTAATACAATCATCTCCCACTGGAGATTCTTCGATGCTCATCTTCTACTTGGAGGAGAATAGGGGGTGCTGTCAGGAGTTGATATGTCTTGATATAAAAAAAAATCTAAAGTTACGAAAACATCTTTGAATGCCATATTCTACAGATCTCTTGAGGTTTTTGAAGAGGCCCTATCTATCTCTTATATTAGGGTAAGCAGATGTTGCTTGTCTCTTAGCACATTTATTTCTGATTAGCTTAGCAGGTAACTATAATAGGCTGTCACAGTACCCAACAGAATGACTGGCTTGCATAACCATTAGTTTGCTTTTCTTAATTATCCTAAACAGTTTATGACAGATAGTAGTAAAAGGCCGAAATATCACATTTCATTTTTTTTTCTTTACCTCCTAACCCTTCCATCCCATTTCTCTGGGGGGTGGGGTGTCCTTATATAACAGTCCGTCTTCTCAGTTGAGAGGTCATATGAGGGCCAAGAGCCTCTTCATTCATTGGGGATCTACGAAGCAGTACCATCAGTGAAAAGTGTCTCGTTGCCTGGGAGAGAGAACTACTAAACAAACAAACCAATAAGCATGTAATAGATAAAAAAGACTAAAAAATAGAAAAATATAAATAATATATAAAAAATAAATAAAAAATAAAAATTAAAAATAAGAAGTCTTTGTCCAAGTTCCCTTTGGTGTGTTAGTTGTAGTATCAATACCTTCTACTATATAGCTAAAATCCTACTATAAGTGAATAGATGCCATATGTGTCCTTCTGAGTCTGGGTTAGTTCACTCAGGATGAGCTTTTCTAGTTCTATCCATTTGGCTGCAAATTGCATAATTCCATTTTTCCTGATAGCTGAATAATATTCCATTGTGTAGATGTACCACAGTTTTTTAACCCATTCTTCCATTGAGGGATATCTGGGTTGTTTCCAGTTTCTAGCTATTACAAATAAGGCTGGTATAAACATAGATGAGGAAACTTCCTTATGATTCCATGAAGAGGCATTTGGGTGTATACCCAGAAGTGGTATGGCTGGGTCCTGAGGCAGAGCTATACCAAGTTTTTAAGATATCACCAGACTGACCTCCATAGTGGTTGCACAAGCCTGCATTCCCACCAGCAATGGAGTAGGGTACCCCTTTCTCCACACCCTCTCCAGCATGTGCTGTCATTTGAGTTTTTGATCTTAGCCATTCTGACAGGTGTGGGATGGAATCTCAGAGTCGTCTTGAGTTGCATTTCTCTGATGATTAAGGATGTTGAATATTTCTTCAAGTGTCTCCCAGCCATTAGGGTTTCCTCCTTTGTGTATTCTCTATTTAGCTCTGTCTCCCATTTTTTGACTGGATTATTTGGTTTCTTGGCATTTAATTTCTTGAGTTCTTTGTAGATTTTGGATATAAGCCCTCTGTCAGATGTGGGGTTGGTGAAGATTTTCTCCCAGTCTGTAGGCTGCCGTTCTGTTCGAATGACAGTGTCCTTTGTGTTACAGAAGCTTTTCAGTTTCATGAGGTCCCATTTATTGATTGTTGATCTCAAGTCCTGAGCTGTTGGTGTTCTGTTCAGGAAGTTGTCACCTGTGCCAATGAGTTCGAGGGTTCTCCCACTTTATCTTCTAGTAGATTTAGTGTGACCGGCCTTATGTTAACGTCTTTGATCCACTTGGACTTAAGTTTTGTACAAGGTGATAAGTATGGGTCTAACTTCATTCTTTTACAAATAGACATCCAGTTGGACCAGCACCATTTGTTGAAGATGCTGTCCTTCTTCCATTGTGCCATTTTGGCTTCTTTGTCAAAAATTAGGTGGCCATAAGTGTGTGGGTCTATTTCTGGATCTTCAATTCGATTCCATTGATCTACTGGTCTGTTTCTATACCAATACCATGCTGTTTTTACAACTATTGCTCTATAGTACAGCTTGAAATCTGGGATGGTAATACCTCCAGATTTTTTTTTTTTTTTTTTATTGTACAGGATTGATTTAGCTATTCTGGGCTTTTTGTTGTTCCATATGAAATTGAGACTAGCTCTTTCTAAGTCTATAAAAAACTGTGTTGGTATTTTGATAGGAATTGCATTGAATCTATGTATTGCTTTTGGTAAGATGGCCATTTTTATTATGTTCATCCTACCTATCCATGAGCATGGGAGATCTTTCCATCTTCTAAAGGCCTCTTCCTTTTCTTTCTTCAAGGGCTTGAAGTACTTGTTGTACAGGTCCTTTACTTGCTTGGTTAGAATTACCCCCAGGTATTTTACGTTGTTTGTGGCTATTGTGAAGGGGGTGGGTCAGGGAAGAAATAAAGAAGGAAATCAAAGACTTCTTACAATCCAAAGAAAATGAAGACACAACATACCCAAACCTATGGGACACAATGAAAGCTGTGCTACGAGGAAAGTTCATAGCACTATGTGCCTTCAAAAAGAAAATTGTGACAGCTCATATTAGCAAATTAACAGCTAATCTGGGTGAATTGGGAAAAAAAAAGAAGCGAACATTCCCAAGAGGAGCAGAAGGCAGGAGATCATCAAACATAGGGCTGAAATCAACAACTTAGAAACAAAAAGAACTATACAAAGAATCAATGAAACCAAGAGTTGGTTCTTCGAGAAAATCAACAAAATAGCCAAATTAACTAAAAGACAGAGGGAGAAAACACAAATCAACAAAATCAGAAATGAAAAGGGTGAAATAACAACAGACATTGAGGAAATCCAGAGAATATTTGGATCCTACTTTAAAAATCTATACTCCACCAAATTTGAAAACTTAAGTGAAATGGACAATTTTCTTGATAGATTCCACCTACCGAAGCTAAATCAAGATCACATAAACAGACTAAAAGCCCTATAAACCCTAAGGAAATAGAAACAGTCATTAAAAATCTCCCAACCAAAAAAAATCCAGGGCCAGATGGCTTTAGCACGGAATTCTACCAGACCTTCAAAGACAAGCTAACATCTATACTTTTCAAACTCTTTCACAAAATAGAATCTGAAAGAACAATGCCAAACTCATTCTACGAGGTCACAATCACCCTGATTCCTAAACCACACAAAGACCTAACAAAGAAAGAGAACTTCAGACCAATCTCCCTCATGAACATAGATGCAAAAATACTTAATAAAATACTAGCAAACCAAATTTAAGAACACATCAAAAGTATCATACACCATGATCAAGTAGGCTTAATCCCAGGGATGCAGGGATGGTTCAACATACGAAAACCTATCAACGTCACTCACCATATAAACAAGATGAAAGAAAAAAAACCACATGATAATCTCGCTAGATGCAGAAAAAGCATTTGACAAAATCCAACACCCCTTCATGCTAAAAGTTCTGGAGAGAATGGGCATACAAGGGCTGTACCTAGAAATAATAAAGGCAATATACAGCAGGCCAGTGGCCAACATCAAAATAAATGGAAACTTGAAGCATTTCCTCTAAACTCAGGGGCAAGACAAGGATGTCTACTTTCACTATATCTCTTTAATATAGTACTTGAAGTTCTTGCTAGAGCAATAAGACAACTAAAGGACATCAAGGGGATAAACATCGGAAACGAAGAAGTCAAATTATCCCTATTTGCAGATGATATTTTAGTATACATAAGTGACCCCAAAAATTCCACCAGAGAACTCTTACAGCTGATAAACACCTTCAGCAAAGTGGCTGGATACAAAATTAATTCAAAAAAAAATCAGAAGCCCTTCTTTATACAACAAACAAATGGACTGAGAAAGAAATAAGGGAAACAATCACCTGAACTTTTAAAATGACACATTGAAGTGATAACTCACATTTTTACCCTCTTGACTTTCCATAACATATATTTATAACATTTTCAAAAGATTTAGAAGCACTTGTTTAAAACATCAATTATTAATGAAGTACTATTATTTTTCCTGCTTTACCTTTTCTTATGCTATGATTAAAATTTCTATCCTTCTTGTTGTTTTAAATAAAATGATTTTACTGATTTTTATAGCTAGATGACCATGAAGTAAAACTTACTCTCATACACTGTATATGAAATAGTGCTTTCTAATGAATAATATTTCGAATATTCATATTGTGTGTAAGTTTGTCCTCCCTGAAAAGATATAAAATAGGATGGCACAAAAGCATCTCTAACAGTAAAACTCACTTGTATAATTATAGTACTCTGCTAATATACTTGAGAGGAGACAGGCAGGAAGTGATGCTCTGTTTGACTTCAGTCTGTTTTCCCACAGAATTTGACCTTCATGATATTTCTGAAATTTTGATTATGAACTTAGTGGTTCTGAGTGATCTTCATAGTAATATTTTACAGACACACACACACACACAATGTATGCATAAATAGATCATCAATTGACATCTATTCATGTAGAAATTAATAGATTTGGATATTCATTAGTGACATTATTAATCTTGCTATAGAATATACATTGTAGACCTTTCTATTACAACAAAGTGAGATATTTATTGCAAAATGTCTATTATTTAAATGTTAGGAATGATGCTGCCTTGTGGGAAGAGGATAACATGAAGTACTTTTATGTGTGAATATTTTTGGCCATAATTATTCAAATGGATAGCTAAACATGAATTCCTCCTTAGAGTTAACACAAAACCAATTTGTTTCACAAATCATCTAATTATGCACAGTGTGCCTTCCTCCCTCTGTACTAATTCCCTGTGCATTTAAAAGTCATTTCATATACAACAAAAGGTGTGATCCTTACTATTCATTTGTTTTGAGGGGAAGTGTTGTCAATGACCCACTCAGTTTCCTTTTTTATGTTTATTTGTTACTTCAATTTACATCTCCAGCACAGACCCCTTTCTCTACCCTTCTGTGGCCCACTTTTCCATCCTCTTCCACCTCTCTCACCTATCCCACTTCTCCAGTGTGGGGTGCCCTGCATATCTGCCCCCTTCTGTTCAGCAGCCATATGAGGGCTAAGAGTTTCCTCTTTCACTGGGGACTTAAATGGCAGCTCTACTAGTGCAAAGTGTCCTACTAACAAGTAATAATGTCTATGTCCCTGTTCCTTTCAGTCTGTTGGTGGTAGGATAGTTATCCTGTACTATATGACTAAAATCCAGTTATAAGTGAATAGCTGCCATGTGTATCTTTCTGGGTCTGGGTTAGCTCAATCAGGATGAGCTTTTCTAGTTCCGTCCATTTGGCATCAAACTGCAAGATTTCCTTGTTGCTGGTGGCTCAGTAGTGTTCCATTGTGTACATGTACCACAGTTTTTTAACCATTTGTCAGTTGAGGGACATCTGGGTTGTTTCCTGTTTCTAACTATTACAAATAAAGCTGCTCTGAACATAGCTGAGGAGTTGTTTTTGTGGTTTGGTGAGGAATCTTTCGGATGTATATCCAGGAGTGATATACCTGGGTCTTGAGGTAGAGCTATTCCAAGTTTCCTAAGATATTGCCAGACTTATTTCCACAGATGTTGTACAGGTTTGCACTTCCACTAGCAATGGAGGAGTGTTCCCCTTTCTCCACAAGCTCATCAACATGTGATGTTATTTGAGTTTTTGATCTTAGCCATTCTGCAGGAGTGAGATGGAATCTCAGAGTTGGCTTGAGTTGCATTTCTCTGATGATTCTCCAAATTGTAAGCTTCATGTACCTTTTCAAATGTACAAAATATGACTGTATCACAAATTGCAAGTCAGGACAAATGGAGCAATCATCTGGAGAATTCTAAGCAATACTTTCCTCCCTTATTTTTGTGTCATGATATTATATAATTTCAGTGCTTCTCAGCAAGATTCATTTAAATAGCTGTGAGTTAATTCAGACTTGCCTGCAAGCAAGTTGATTAAGATTTTGATTCATCTTAAAAGGCAATATAGATTGCAGGCACAGAAATTTACCAAGACAGACCTCACCACCTCAATTTAGTTCTCTCTGTAGATGCATCTTATTCTTGGTATCTTTTTAAATATTTTTTTTTCTTTTTTGAATTTTTTATTGTGCATTTATTTATTAATTCAAGTACATCTCTATCACAGCCTCCTCCTTCCACCTTACTCCATCCCACCCTCCCACCCTCTAAACCCTGTCCCAATCATCCTACTCCTCTGGTATGGGGTGCCTCTACATATCAGTCCCCTTCAGTTTACCAGTCACATGATAGGCATGAGCTTCCTCTTGCACTGAGGGCCTACATGGCATTTCCACTAGGGGGACATGTCCCACTAACAGGTATCAAAGTCCATGTTCTGCTTCCCTGGGTCTGTTGGTTGTAGGATAGTTGTCCTGTATTATGTGGCTAAAATCCAGTTATAAGTGAATAGATGCCATGTGCATCTTTCTGAGTCTGGGTTAGCTCACACAGGATGAGCTTTTCTAGTTCCATCCATTTGGCAACAAATTGTATGATTTCCTTGTTTCTGATAGCAGAGCAGTAGTCCATTGTGTAAATGCTCCAGGTTTTTGTTTTGTTTATCCATTCTTCAGTTGAAGGATATCTGGGTTGTTTTCAGTTTCTAGCTATTACAAATAAAGCTATTATGAACATACTTAAGGAGATCTCCTTGTGTTTTGATGAAAAATCTTCTGGTTATATGCCCAGGAGTGGTATGGCTGGGTATATAGGCAGGTTTTCCTAGCTTTCTAAGATATAGCCTGACTAGTTTCCATAGTGGTTGCACAAGTTTGCATTCCCACCAACAATGGAGGAGTGTTCCCCTTTCTCCATAACTTGGTCAGTATGTGCTGTCATTTGAGTTTTTGATCTCAACCATTCTGACAGCTGTGAGATAGAATGTCAGAGTCATCTTATGTTGCATTTCTCTGATGATTAAGGATGTTGAGTATTTCTTCAAGTGTCCCTTGATGATTAGAGATTCCTCTTTTGTGAATTCTCTGTTTAGCTCTGCACCCCATTTTTTTAAATTGGATTATTTGGTTTCTTGTTGTTCAGTTTCTTGTGTTCTTTATATATTTTGGATATTAGTCCTCTGTAAGATGTTGGGTTGGTGAAGTTCTTTTCCCAATCTGTAGTCTGCCGTTTTGTTCTAGTGACAGTATCCTTTGCCTTATAGAATCTTTTCAGTTTCATAAGGTCCCATTTATTGGTTGTTGGTCTTAGAGCCTGAGCTAATTTGTGCCTGATTATCTGCACTATATGTGAACCATGTTCACTGGCAATATAAGATACATGCCAAATTCTTAGTACTAATTAGTTTGAATTAGATAACAGCTTATGCCTATTCAAAAGTAAGCAAAAGAAAGAATTATGTTGTGTAATAATGGCAGGTTTTTCTTTTTTGTTTGTTTTGGTTTGGTTTGGTTTTTCAAGACATGGTTTCTCTTTGTATTTCTGGCTGTCCTGGACTCACTTTGTAGACCAGTTTAGCTTCAGATTCACAGAGATTTGCCTGCTTCTGCCTCTCAAGTGTTGGGATTAAAAGCATGTGCCACCACGCTCATCACAATGACTGTTCTTTTACATCAAACAATCACTGTAATAATGGGGGACACTGCCTCTTTTTTCTTGTACTTTTATCTCTTGATATCATTTCTAGTTGAATCACTCATCAGATGAATCTGGCAATAGTTGTACCAGAGATGAATGCAGCCAGTGGTTCCTCTCTCCAAACACCATAGCAACCAAACATCACTATATGTAAATTCTACAATCTTAGTTGTTGTCATCTCTGTTCACGTACATTAATCCTTTATAATGAAAAAACAATTTTATACAAATACTATTCATAAAATGTCTCTCTATTTCCTTTATCCAATTTTTGTATATTATTTTTTCTCCTTTCTTACATATATCACAATCCTTAAAAGCTAAGTTCCCCCCAAACTGTGAGATTCACCTCATATATTATATTGATTGCAGAAAAAAGGACAATATTCTTATCCCATTACTAAATATGAAACTTCAATCAACATCTCCATTCAACTTTTGTCCTGCATTGGTGACACCATCCTGCCCACACCAACAAACTTATCTTCCCTCTCTTCCTCTATTAATATTACACTTATACCCCCATCAACTGTTACTTCACTAAGTTCTCAATTTCCATGAAACTCTACTTTTACACAGATGAGACATAATTATCACATTCTTGTTCTTCAAAATATAAAAATAGAAATAAATAATTCTCTACACTTACTGTTCCCTATCTTTAACCAGATAGAAATTTTCTTTTTTATATGTATTATATCTTCATACAGGAACTGTCTTAAAAATTTAACTGCTCTGTACTTCTCCTCTTTTTAGAAAATACTCATGACACAGTAGTTTAGTTTTCATGGTCTCAGGAACTATGTGTTCATCAAATTTGATTCTGAATTTTTATTTCACCATTTGGCAGAACCTCACATGGTAGTGAGATTTAAAAACATATTGATAAAGCAGTGCTCTGCTCCTAATTTTCCTCTCCATATTTTATTAATGCCTATGCTTCATTTTCTATATATTTCTGATTTGTATGTTCTTAAAGAGTTCTTTTACTTATTTTTTGCCCTCTATCCATTTTCATATATTGAAGTTGCTCAGGGATTATTATATCTGGAGCTCCTTTTCTCCTCAAAATTGAGCCACCTTTATAGACTTGAATATTTTCCATTGGGAAGAAAAATAGCTCATACAAAAATATTTTTTTCCAAGATCAATGCTAGATAACCTCTGGTCTCCTGAAAAATATCTACTTGGATGCACAGATACATTTTTAATTTAACCTTAAAACTCAAAAAGCTGATGTGTCTCAAAATAATTTCTCCATCTGTTTTTCTCAATGTTTCAAAAGATGCTTTGTCTCCCATTTTTGATGAGATCAGAAAATGAAGAATCATTTTTAATACATTAGTCCTCTCCCTCACTTTGCACTCTCTACCAACCTAGATTATTAACAATATGTTCACTAACATTATCTAGTACATTTCTATAAATATAGGCATTATTTACACCTAACATAGCATGAAAAATTTTCACACCAACAAACTTATTTTCTCTCTTCCTCTATTAATGTTACACTTATACCCTCATCAACTATTACTTCACTAAGTTCTCAATTTCTATGTCTATCAATTCACAATTCATTCACATATGAGAATGAAGGAAAATATTTTCATTGACAATGTGATTCCCATCATAATTCTTAAATCTGATTAATAATTATCTTACACATGGTATGGCACTTTCCCCCTTTCCAAATAGTGCTTTTTGTACTTACTCTTATAACCTCAATCCCTTTGGATCAAGATTTGCACACACACACACACACACACACACACACACACACACACACACACATACACACACACAAGGCAAAGTCAAGACCAGAAAACTGTGCTGGAATCACCTATAGCTGGAGCAGCAGACGTCAGCTCACCATGTTTAGGAACAGTCAGATCTTCAAATGGAGTAGGTGGAGAAAGATGGAGTCTTTTATTTACCTGCATATTTAGGAACAATCTGGACTACATTTATTTATTTATTATACTTGTATTGATTTCTATATGGTGGTGGTGTGTGTGTATGTATGTGTGTGTGTTTCCATTCCACAGTTCATTTGTGAGTCAGACGACAACTTGCCATTATCTTTTTGTTCTATATATGTTTCAAAATCATACGTCAGTCATCAGACATAGTGACGGGGAAGCACTTGAATCATAAACCAACTCTCTGGACCTACACAACTTTTAATTATTTAGGTATTTAGGAGTTGGAATCTGATATTGTAAATATACATATTGCTTTGTTCAAGACCCTGTGGTGATTTGGAGGCAGTGTTTACAAGGATCACATTAAAAAATATTATATTAGCAAAATAAGACTGTTCTCAAGATATATGTAAATTAATGTATTTGATATCTGAAAAAAAGGGACTTTAACTATACTAACCTAAGTTCTAAAATATCATTTCAAATTACTTTATTTTATTTTGGAGTTGATGTATTTTGTGAACAGGTCCAACTTTTAACCATATTCCACTTGAAAGTGTAGCAGGCAGCACAGTAGTTACTGCATAGAAATAGACATGGTGGGTCACGCTGTAAACAAGCACTCTGCATGCCGAACAGAGAGGAGCATACGCATAGGACCAGCATGGGCTACATCCAAACACTCCACTTAAATGTATAAAAATCTTAAAGTAAAAACAGAGACATGATTGTTTCATGTTTTAATGAGGACATTGTACTTTTAATTTAATTGTAAAATAAAATTCTAGTTCTGTGGGAATTTTAATTTAAAATAGCAAACAGTCATCCCACCATAGTGCTTTTTGGTTTTGATACTATGTATGTTCTAGTATAGACATACAATGCTGAGAAGAGCTGTGCTTGAACTGCAAAATGCTCTAGACCATATGCAATGTTTATCACTAGCATTTCTCCTTGAGGGAAATCAAAATTCATTCATATGGGACAAACCCCCTCGCAGGACAATATTAATCCAAAGGACAAATTTAATACAACTTGCAAACCTCTCTTCTAAACAAGAATGATTCTTTCAGTGATTTTTATAGTTAGTTTTTTTTTAAACATTTTTTATGTTTATTTATTACTTCAAGTTACGTCTCCATCACAATCCCCTTGCTCCACCCCTCCTGGCCCCACTCTCTCATCCTCCTGTCCTTCTCCCAGAACATATAATTCTTTTTTAAACAATTAGGTCACAGTTATGAAAATTATAATGTATAACATATATTCCCAATATCCAGTCTATATATATATTTGGCAACTGATAATAATATTCTATTATCTATCTATCTCCATGAGTTTAAATTTCTATATCTAACTCAGTTTCCATCCTAACTTGCATTATCAATTTAAAAACATCTTCTTAACCTAGAACATCCTTTTAATTCCTAATCAACTTAAAATTTAACTGTGAGACTATAACTATCTATCTTCAACCACATCAGAGAGCTGAGAAGGATAAATATATCTGATTACACAGAAAATGCAGAGCCAGCATCTTCCAAAACTAAGAAATGACAGAACACTGACTGCCTGGACATTCCCCAATTTCTCTCCATATATTAGAGCATCTATCTTCAGCCTCTTGGCACAGTATTTCTGACATATATTAGTTGTAAAGCAGAAATTATAAAGGACTTGCCTACCCTGTCTTTGCCGAGCTTGGCTGTCAACTTACCTGCTTCCAGGTTTTGTCATTTTGAACAACATTCTGTCTACAGTTGAAGCAAGGGATTCTTTTTTTTTTTTTTTTTTTTTTTAACCCAGTGCAAGCTTGCCACTAAAGCAACCATCTCCAAATGGAGATTCTTTGATGCAATTCCTCTACTTGGAGTAGAATGAGGTGCTGTCAGGAGCTGATGTCTCAATATCAAACAATCTTAAGTTAAGAAAATATTATGAATGCCATATTCCACAGATCTCTTGAGATTTTTGAAGACCACCTATCTGTGTATATTTGATAACCAAATGTTGCTTGCTTCTTACCAACTAGATTTCTGGTTAACTTACTGAATATCTGTGATAAACTATACTAGTACCTAACAAAATGACATGTTTGAATGACTATTAGTTTGCATTTCTTAATTATCCTAAACAGTTTGTGACAGTGGCTATCAAAATGCCAAAACTTCACATTGCATTTTTAAGCTTTATCTAGGTACAACACCTTAAAAAGGGTTAACCTTAATTTTCTATCAATATACAAAGATCAATATCAATGTAGCCAAACATAATCTTAATTTTGTATCAGTATACAAAGATCAATACTGATATAGCCATGATATTATCTTAATTTTGTATCAATATACAAAATCAATAGCAATGTATCAAATATATTTTTACTTTTGTAACAATATACAAGAATATAAGAGCATATTCAATAATCTGTCCCTTTTTTAAATTAGGATATTATGTCTATATTCCATTTTTTCCTAGTCTTTTCCTCCCTACATAGCAGAGAAGGAAGGATAGAGAAAAGAAAAAGAGAGAAATCTCTGGTTCTAACCTCCAAAACATATTTAACAAGACTATTTAACAACTTATAATCAATCCCCCTAAATAACAACAAACATCTTTAACCCATCAAATGGCCAAAGTGGGGGGAATCACCAACCCCATCTTCTGGGAATGGGATGTCGCAGTCTTAAAATTGCTTTTTGCTGATTTGGAATTTAGGAAACCTGTTTGGGGCCAAATAAGAACAGAAAAAATGGTTAATCAAGTTAATAGTAACATTTGATGATCAGTCCTTTTGTGCTCTGCTATTTAAATATCCTAAGAAATTTGTAGTCAGAGGTTGAACTTCAGGATTTCACTGAACTCCTAGCTGGAACGATCTGTGGGGCTCAACCATCTTAGCCATTTAGAGTTGTTTTGATTGTAAATTTTTGAGGAAACAGCTATTGAGAAAGTCTGCAAGGCTGGGTCATGTGGGCTACTTGTCTACTTTGGTATCTGGTTAATTTACTTCAGAGGTTTCAGTTGTCCAGGTGTCCCTGGAGTCCTTGGATGGATACTTTTAATCTCCTGGAAAGATAATATCAGAGCCCTGTCCTAATCCTAACTCTGATCTACTACATATTTTTGGCAGGAAATATCTTTCCTAGAGCAAATTGGGTTTTTTGACACTATAAAAATTATTATTTTTCAATTTGATACTTTGTGTTTTAGTCCCACTTATTAATCAACTTTATAAGACTAACCAAGTCTCTTCTTTTATATGTCCTGTGAAGCAGGTGTATTATAACATTTCAAAGTTTCCTATATATTTTTATTGTTCTTCCACAATGAAAATAAGCAGAGATATAGAAGAACAGAACAGAATGAATATATATTCAATCATTACCATGTGTGTGTGTGTGTGTTACACATATGTTCTTACTCATTTGCTTTACGTATGCAAAGAAAGAGCAAGACTTGAATTAGGTGAAATGAATCAGAAGAAACTTTAGTAACCATAAAGATTGATGTGTCAAGAACCCTATTTTACATTAACACGCAAATTTATGCTAACTGTCCTTGACTAGAATATAAGTGAAATAATTTAAAAGGCTTACTTATTGAATATATATATATATATATATTGTAATTATTGGCAAATGCTTTAATCCTGTGATGGTGAGCATATGACAAAGGAATATACCCACAAGAGAAAATCTGGATGTTGGGAGCTGGCAAGATGAATCAGGTAGTTAAAGGTATTTACTGTGCAAAACTGGTGACATTATTTGGTCCTCTAAACCTAAAGAAGGTGTAGGTAAAAACAGGCAGACTGTGTAATTTTTCACTGATATCTACAAGCATGTCAAGACACATTACTGCTTTCACACATATCACGCACACACAAATGATAGATAGATGGTAGATAGGTAGATACAAAGATAGATGATAAATATTAGACAGATAGTACATAGATAATGATACATAGATAGATGATAGAAAATACATACACAGACAGATAGATAGATATGGATGATAAATAATAAGGAATTTAAAAGGAAAATGAGGAAATGGCAAAGAAAAACATAACTAATGTCAACATTTTTCTAATGTATTTTTCTTAATGTCTTCCTGACTAAAGTAGTTATTATTCATATTCTTTCTATGCTCATGACTGCATTGAGAAAATAAATCAATAAATAAAATTATCTCTTACAATATCAAAGTTCCATGCCCTGAATTTCATGCATAGGTGCCAAAATATCCTTGATATTAGGTGTTTTTCAGTTTCTGTTATGGTTCCCATTGGTGAAATTGGCAACTTTGAGATTAAACAATTGCACTTCACAAGAAAAAGAGAAGTCCTAAGTAGACAGGAAAAAATGGAAATGGATAATGTTCTGAGAAGTAAAATAGGAATTAAAACATATTACCTGGGACCATTATTGACCCAAACACTCTCTTTGCTTTAGCATCTCTTATTTTCCTAATTCAAAAAACATAGACTTCTACAAGTTTTTAATTATACATTGCAACAGATTTTGTACAAAATTTGATACTGAACATGAGCCTAGTAAGCAGAAGGTAAAAGAGCTTCTACTGCAGATGTGAATTAAGTCTGGATTCCTTTGAAATCATGGGCTCTGAGGTGGCTGCTTCCTTTCTAAATTTTCATGATCCCCTCTGTAGCAAAGGTTTAATACCAATCCTTTCCTGTAGAGTGGTTATGTAAATTAGAAGATGGCACAGAATGCTTAGTACATACCAACCAATCAAAAATGTGGTCTACATATCACTACAGTGAAAGCTTCTGCTCCTTGATACTATACCAAGTCCTTGGACGTGACCTTGATGAATTTGTAGGAAAACTCTTTTGTGTGCCTGTTGTCCCCTCTTTTTTCTCCCCCTGACATGAAGCATGTCCACATTCACAAAGAACAATGCTCAACACATAATGGTCTCAACATTGCCTATGGAACATGCAGTTATGTATTTCTAAATCTGTGACAGTTGAGTAACTTATCTGTTCAGATAGCTGAGATAGTATTTTGAGCATGCCATTGATGCTGAGAATGGAAATTTAATTACCTTAGTCTTGGTGACTTAAAATCAAGATACTTTGTTATATTATCATGAAAGTCAATCAAGGTATTCTGTTAGAATATGCTACTAAATATGCTTATTAATTGTAAAATTTTTACTATAAATACATCTGATTATGTGTCTGGCCTAACCACATTATGTACAAGATATACTTTTATAAACACAAATATAGTTTTCTCTTTAGTCATCTTATATTAGCAGATACTGTTACTTTTTTCTTTAATTTTTTTTTCTTTTTTCCATTTTTGTTGTTTTGTGGTTTCTATTTTGGCATAAGGACTGAGGAAAAAGCCAAGTGACTGACACTTTTTATTTTCTTTATTTTTCTTTTGACAGACAGCTAGAGTATTAGTATAGTCAGAATGCAAGCGTGAATCATAGCTGAGTAAAGAATAAAATGTTTAGTAGAGAGGGCTGTGCAGGACATTAATTCCTTAGAATCTACCACTGTATTTCTAGTTCATAGATAGCACTAATTGTAGTTGCTGTTGCTTACATTTGGTTTCAAACAATCCAAGAATATAGATGACAGAATGAGAAAAAATTCACTGAACTTAGGAAATTATTCCAGGAACTGTTACTATTGATAAGGTCTGTTGTGTTTGACAAATAAGGGATATTTTATTACTAAAATTATTAACGAGATCTACCTCCTATTACTTTAAATTTTCTTTAATGGTTAAATTATTTTATTTTAGTTGAATTACAGAAGATGGACAATAATCAACATTTAAATATAAATATATCAATACTTACATATGTAAATATGAAAGTATTATTTTTGCCTTTAAATATTATTGAAATGTTAATATTACTCAAAGACTACATCTTTATAATACTGTTGAGAGTGAGAAATTTTCTTCCATAATCTATTAGCCTTGTTAATTTATGAAATTAGCAAATACATATTGCACTTTATAATTTATCCTAATGTATGACTGAAATGATAAGATTTATTATTATATTTCTACAGAAATTCTATCTTCAGATCTCTTTTCCCAATTCTCCCATTCAATTTATGACTATATCCTGGCTGTACAAACTTTCAAATTAGCATGCTATCTTTTGAAGTCTCACTGTATTCTGCTTAATCTGATGAGCCCCATCTAGTCTGTAGATCTTTAAATATACAGGAGAACACAGAAAGGACCTAGTTTTATCAATACTCTTACAAAGAAGCTCTGTTTTGGCATATTCTCAATATCAGTCTTTGATGGGCATTTCCCTTCTCTCTTACACTATGGTGACAAACCTCCACTATTAGAGAACAGACTACATTGTCTATAGTTCAAGGAGTTACATCCATAACAATTCTGTTAACCTTCTGAATGAACTATCAATAACCATTTATTTCTGATTTGCATGATATCTGAGCTGAAAGAGAAACATAGTTAACAAATATATTTATTAATAACAATAAACTGTTATATTAGCCTGGCGTAGAAGCTAGCAGGGACTGGTGGTAGGCCAACAGGCCTGGGTTGCCTTAGCTGGCAGCCTGACCTATCCTGGTGATTAGGCCTGGGACCAAGGATGGCCTTTCACCACCTGCAATAGTAACTCTGTTAACAAATATATTAATTAATAACTATGAACTGTCATATTAGGCCAGCAGAGCAGCCAGTGGAAGTCTGGCAGGAGAAGAGCAGGCCTAACTTGCCTTAGAGACATGACCTATCAGGGAAATTAGGCTTTGGATCAAGGTTGTCTATTTTCCCAATAATTATATACACCAAGAATTCTTAATGTCTCAACACTTAGGCCTTGGCTGACTCTCAATTAGCTAATCTAAATTAATCTGAACAACTATTCTCAATCTGCCATGTGGCTTGCTATATCTTCAGATCTCACACTGAGAGGACCTTCTGCTTCTGAGTCCTGGAGGGAAGAGAACTTCTTCTGTATTCTCCCAGGTTTCCTTAGTTCCACCCAGGAAGTCCCACCTTCCTATTCTCTCTCTGCCCAGCTAAATGGTCATCAGTGACTTATATTATTGAATTAGAGAATGCTTCAGACAGGACGATACAAGACCTTTCTCCAACACTGAGCTATAACATAGAGTTGGTATATGTCTGTTGGAGCTAATTAAAATGTTCCAGTGTATAACATAGCAATTTCATAAACATGAATTAAATTTGTAAATTTTATGGAAATAAAACCTTGTTATATCTGTGAAATTGTTTCATTTTGAATATGTGTAGAGAATTACATTGTCAAATACCCAGTATACAGATAGTATAATTCTTGAATAAATTAATCTTTAAATCTAAAATTAAAAATAGTTCAAGCTAAGAGTATTGGTATGTTCTTCTGATCTAATCAATGAGGGGACGCTTAACCAGGAATGCTTTTAGGTCATTCCAGGCTATATTGCAAGCTGACATTTAAAGCACTGAAAGAAATTTTCTCAAAACTAACATCAGAACCATAGCATCAACATGAAGAAGAATGGGGGTATTGATGGTCCAAGTATACCCTGTTCACCTTAATGCCACATAGTTACTGGAAAATACTACTAATTGCATTGCTATAGTATCAACATTAGATTCATGTGAATTAGTATTTGTTTGACATTACCCAGATATATCACCTTTATTATTTTGTTAGTAAGTCAAATAAAATATTATAGAGGAGCTTATTTTCTAGAAACTGACACAAAATCAAGAATCAAAACGAAGTTGAGAGATTTTGAAGTGTCTTTACATGAATCTTAATAAGCCTTGTATTTAAGATTGCTACTCTTTAAATGATTGTGAAACAGACAAGCAAAATATGAAATCTGACAGATGGTATTTATTACTCTGAATCTGATGAGCATGTGTGCTGCCTGCTCATGAAATTATGATACTTCTCTCACACAATAGAAATCAATGTCCCATCAGCCAGGAACATCATGAGATGGCTCATCTGTGTTCATGTGGTTCAAGTGCTTATATCTGCCTTCTAAACAATGATTTCCCAGCCATATGTGAACCAAAATTCTCAAAAATATTCTTTATATGGCCAAACTCTACCTCTGTAAAACCCCAACAGGGTATCGTCCTTTATACCTCAGTGACTGCAGTCTTGCTTTCTCTATCTCAGCAATACGGAGCATCAGTAGTTGAGCAAGGAGTGGTACTCTCAAGTGAAATACTTTTTTTTTTTCCTTTTTAAAATCTGTGTCAGCACACACACACAAACACACACACACACACACACACACACACACACACACACACACACTATTCTACATTGCTGTCTCTGTTAAATAGACCACAGCATCTGTGGGAGCTGACACAGTTATCCCTAACAATGATGAGAAGATGAAAGGGATGGCCACAGGAAGGCTAATGATGGAGAGGATGGAAAGAGATTCAGAGGCGTGATTCAGTACAAATCAAATGTTAATCACAAAGTGACAGTGACAAATGGTCTCCATTTGTGATTATCTCTTCTTTTTCTTAGTCGAGCTGTATTTGGAAGATGTTCACAACTTCCAGTTTTGATCACAGACTCATGTCTTAATAAAATTAACATGGTCTTGATACTTCCAATTAATTTGAAACTTTTAATTTGATTACAGAGCTGGTTGACAGTATTCCACAGGGGGATTACTTCAGGAAGTAAATTGGAGTCATCTCACTCTTTATTTTTAAAGTTTTTTTTTTTTTTGTTAACTGAAGGTATTCCTATGGCATCATATTAGCCTTTACTTCATCATTATGTAAGAAGAACAAAAAATACTTAATAAACATATTTATCTAATTTCTATCACAATCATACCACAGATTAATCAAAGTCAAATCCATACTTAAAAAAATCTAGTTATGACCACAAATTAGTATTTACTTAATTTCTACATTCTTGTTCTTACTCTCCACAGATCTCACACGGCATACCACAATAGTTGATTTTTCCAAATCTCTGCACCCCACACTGTGTGTGTGAGTCTGTGTGTGCATGTGTGTTTCTGGGTCTTTGTGTGTTCTGTGTATGTCTTCTTGTTTAGCAAATAAATTGTGTTGATCAAAATTAACTGTGTCTATCTGTTCTTGATTCATAGCTTATTATAAACACTTGCAGAAAGTAAAGATTCTCAAGTTCAGGGACAACAACAAAAATAGTGGAGAGTGATCTCTGGACATCTTTTTTGTCCTTGGTCTAGGCCTGACCAAGAGCAGTGCAGGAATACTGGCAGATATCTCCACAGTCAAATGACTGCAAGGTTCCACAGCCAATGCAGACACAGAACTTCTTTCTGATGAGAGTTCTGTTTTCAGGGCTGAGGGTGGTTCTTTTTTTTTTTTTTAACATAACCCCTGCACTGCTCTTTGCAGTATCTGCAAAGATATTTGTGTAGCATCTCTAAAGAGGTTGTAATCGATTTGGCATGCTCACATTTTGAAATGTAGAGATTTGAAAGTGTTCCTACATAAAAACCACTATCGTCTCTTTACTCAGAAAGTTTTGTCAAATTTTCTCTTTATCATGGATCATCCACACCATTAAGTAGGAGTTAATTAAGAAGTTTTCATGATTCTGTACAAAGTCTGCAATTTACTGTTATTGTTGATTTATCTCTGTTTATGAGTTTAAGGATTAACTTCTCATTTACACACACATGCAAATATATATGCAAACATATGTAATTGTGTATACTTATTCATGTATTTAAGCATATACCATACAACTATGTGTGTGTTTGTGATATATATAATATATATTATGAATGTGTGTGTGACCAATGGCCTTTTTAATACTAAATAAAACTCTGCCTCCAAACTATAATAAAAGCCCTGTACATAAACATAAATTTTGTATATAGGATCTTGTTATTTATTCTGTATTTGTTTGGAATCTGTAATTATCCTGTTTCATCCTCTTGATGTTGAGATTATGGATGTTGGCCCCCACATCTTGCTGCAATTATACAAAGGTAAACTTCCAATGGGAAACAAGTATTCAAAATGCTGTAGAGAGAAAATATTGGAAAGTGGGTGAAGTAAAAAGAGGAAAGTGTCTGTTTTCTCTCCTAATATTTGCATGGGAAGAGGCAGTTCCATGTAACTATTCTGGAATATGGGACTCTACTGAAGGCAGGTGACAATGCAGGGAAGAGTCAGATTGCACGTGGCAGCTCATTGAATCTAACTTCAACAATTAGTCTGGAAACTTCTAACAGCTCTCTACTATGGCAGTTAGCTGCATATGTGATCCTGATATTCCTCTCACACACCTTGCAGGAAGCTCAGGTATTAAGGTCCTTGCCCTCCAAGTATCTAGGGTTTGTGTTCTAATTGTTCACTGGTGCCTCTGATCAGAGAGGTACACACAAATGTGCATGGGTACTTCTCTTATACCTTCTTCAGTACTGAAAGCCCTTTTCCTTCCCATTGAAGTAACTCACACTGTTTCCTTGGAACAAAATTGGAGATGGTAAAAGGTCGTTCTTAACATAACAGATGTTTCTTGCAAATGTTTTTCTCCAGGGGAAATACCTGCACTCTTATTAGAGTTTAAAATTTTAAAATATTTATAACATACTATGATAACTAAAATAAAAAATGCCTGTGCCTATTAGTATTGTCAAGGTTGTACCCTCAACACTTATCCATCACTAGGAAGTTTATTGACTATGCACTTACAGAACCAAAGAGCTATTCTACTAACCATTCACAAAGAAAAATGATGATACATAAGTATGCAATCTTGTATAATATATTTAGCCATATGTATATGATCTGAAAACCAGAGATAAACTACATGCCCATGAAGAAATGATTGGATATAGAAACTTTAATAAAGTTATATAATAGAATATGATTCAGTAATAATAAAAATAATTTATTTATAAAATTTATATTAAATATTATAAAATTTATAAAAAGAATAGTATTTACAGGTCATTTTATGTGTTGATTTGTTGCAAATATATATTACCATGATATTAAAAGAATGGCCCCAGACTCATATTGATGGTATATGTAACAACATGGTCAAATTTCAAAATCATTGTTTAGCGACTGGTGGTTTGAATAAGAATACCCCCTTTGGTGGCTCATGCCTTTAATTCCAGCACTTGGGAGGCAGAGGAAGGCTGACTTCTGTGAGTTCAAGGCTAGCCTGGCCTACAAAGCGTTCCAGGACAGTCAGGGCTACACAGAGAAACCCTATATCCAAAAAAAAAAAAAAAAAAGAATGATCCCCATAGATGGACAGAGGCTTTCTGCACTTACGTAATTGTTGTCTAGCTTGGTATTCATATGGGACTCCTAAAACAAGAGAAGCGACTATCTCTGACTACATTGCTTGTCTTTGGATCCCTTTTCTATAACTCAGATACCTTCCTAGCCTTATAGGAAAAAATGTGCCTAGCCTTACTCCATCTTGATATGCAAAGGCTAGTTGATAACCACAGGAGACCTTCCCTTTTTTTTTTTTTTTTTTTTTTTTGGGTGCTTTTAGCTCGAAGTCCTTGTTAAATTTTTTTTAAATAATTTATTTATTGTTTCTTCAAGTTACATCTCAATCACAATCCCCTACCTACTCCCCCCTCCAGTCCCACCCTTCCACCCTCCTCCCCCTCAACCCCCCATCCTCTTCCCTTCTTTTTTTTTTTAGTTTAAGGTATTTCTTTTTTTCCCCCCAACAGCTCTACCTTTCAGCCGAAAAAATGGTTCTTTTTCTTATAACTATAAATACAATACAAAAATAAGTTTTAAAAGAAATTAAATATTATTCAAGATATGACACTAAGGTTCAGATATATTGTTTCATATACTGTGAACTTGGCATTAAACTGTAATTGTGTACAAACCTTGCAACCTCTCTAAACCTTAGCTTGCTAAACAGACATAATTTTTATTTTATCACTGTCACAGATTTATTATTATAAGACCTGGAAAACAATTGTATAAAATAAGTGAAGAACTGTTACTAATACAAAGTGGGTTTAGGAAGTTAAACTGAATATATTAGTTTTGACCTGGTGGTTTTAGTATTTACAGGTCATTTTATGTATTGATTTGTTGCAAATACATATTACTATGATATTAAAAAAGAAGAATGGCCCCAGACTCATATATTTGAACACTTAGTTATCATGGAGTGGCATTACTTGCGAAGCATTAAGAGATGTGGCCTTGGTCAAGTATATGTGTCACTGGGAGTAGGCTTGGGGACTTCAAAAGCCCCAGGCAAAACCAATGACTTTCTCTTCCAGCTGTCTGTGTACCCAGATGTAAAGCTCTCACCTGCTTCTCCAACACCATGTCTGCTTGGGTACGGAAATGCTTTCTACCATGATGACAATAGACTAAACCTTTCCCTTATAAAAGTTGCTCTGGGTATGATATCTCTTCACATCAATAGACCACTGATTGAGACTGCAACAGATATGTTTAAAGTCAGATAAAACATGTTATTCTGTCAGCAGGGGCTTTATTATAGCAGAAAAGAACTAACCTTTGACACTGTCTTAATATGCTGTGAAGGAAACAACAAGGGTCCAAAACAAGTTGGGGAGGAAACAGGAGCTGATTCAGAACCTTGGAAGGATGCTACTTACTGGCTTGCACATCATGAATTATTCAGCCTGCTTCCTTATAGAAGCCAGGAACACCAGTGCAGGGAGGGCACCACTCACTCCATTGTGAGTATTGCTCTCCCATCAATCACTAATTAAGAAAATGTCTTACAGGTTTGCCTACCACCCAATCATTTGGAGGTATTTTCCTAACTGAGAAATAAATAACTTATTTATTTATTTTACATCCCCATTTTAACTCACCCTCCCTCTTCTCCTCCCAGTTCCATCCTCTCAGATGACTTTAGCAGTGCTTAGCTGACATAACACTATCCATCACAAACACTATCTACAGAAGACACTTTGAATGGATTTGCACTATAAATATTAACCCAACTCCATGAGTCTATAAGAATGCTTTGATCTTTTTTCACATGTCTGCATAGCTAAATGAACAAGAGTGCAATGAATTACATAGCTTCCTCATATCACCAATCTGCCACATTGGCATTGTAGAAAGGGCAAGCGAAAATTCAAAGGGAGATAAATGTACAAGGACTCTGACTTGCTCTAGAGGTGGATGCCATCTTACAATTCATAGTTTCTGGAAAATATGGGGAGATTGTCTTAGTTTCTGGATTCTGCCTTTAGCTTGCTAAGACATGCTGTTCTGCAAATTCCTCTCTGCTATGAGTGGTACACAGAAGCAGCCCTCTACTTGACTCTTCCTATGTTGTGGACTCCCACTAGTACCTTGAGGGTAGAATACTTGAGAACTGGAATATAGATTATTGACACTTAAATTTTACTTTCTGAAAAGTATTGAAGTATATGACATGCATCCCAAAATGTGGCATAGAATAACTCAAATACATCAATATCCTGAGCATTGAATTCAGAGTTTGTTCAGAGCTTTCCTGTCTGTGTATATTGCTTTGTTTTAACAAAATGATATCAAAACTTTGGAGGAAGAGGTATTTATAAAAGGCTACAAGGGCTAGAGATGGACCAGCAGTCCAGAGCCCTTGCCAGGCCTCCAGAGATGTGCAGTTTGGTTCCCAGAACCCATATCTGGGCAACTGACCACTTCCTGTATCTCTAGCTCTAGAGGATCAGACACCCTTTTCTGGCCTCTGTGAATGTGTACATACATGTGACATCTACCTACATAGATAGGGATGTAAGCACATTAATACAAAAACAATGCTAAAAAATAAAAATACTTTAAAATAAAAATATATCTCTAAAGCCAGCAAAAGGGCAGAATCACATCACCTGTGTGGGTATTTTCAGACATATAACCCTTCAAGATGTGTGAGTCTGCTATTTAAAGTTTCACAAATGAGACTGTACTTGGTTTTGTTGCTGTTTTGGTTTGGCTTTGTTACCTATGAAAAATGTTTCAGATCTACTAATCTGAGAAGAAAGGAATTTTAAAACCACATGTTCTTAAATAATACAAACATTGTAGTTGTAGATGAGAAACTCCACTCAAAATTTTCATGGTGCCATTGGCCTGTACATGCAAACAGCAGCAAGTAATTAAGTAATGCTACTCCAGGTGCATGCACAAGACAGCTTCCAGCATTTCAGTGAACTAAACTCATGAAGAGACTATGGTTAGAAAGTGGTGGATTTGGAGATGTTTGTCGCGTCCCCCCTTGTCCAGCAAGGAATGACGCAACTCACAAA
>CAJQZJ010000209.1:1426592-1461553 GCA_907164525.1 Lophiomys imhausi
GGAGGCCAGCGCCATCTTTAAGGCGCGGCACGTCGCAGCTCTCTACAATGTTTATTTTCTTTACATAACAGAGAGCAGCTGTGTTTGTGAAAATACAGAGCTCACAATTTGCCTAACCCTATGCTTCTTAGACTGCTACAGCACTCAAGAGTAGGTGGACATTATGCAGCCCCTGTTGCCCATATAATCAGGAGGGTCAATGACACTAAAGAACAAAACAAATGAACCACAAAGATCAGCAACAACTCTATACATGATTCCTTTTCAGATCTAAGCTAGTACCCTTCTCCCGCCCTACCTCTTTCCTCTGTGCAAGGGCCTAATTCTAGATGTTTCTGTTTCAGGCAGACTTTCTACCACTTAATTTAACTTACATTTCCTTTAGCTGTAAATTGTGTAACATTTATCTTCTCCAAATCTGGAAATCCATTTTCCACTCCAGGCTTTCCCTTACTCTGTTATTATAGATTTATTTTCTACTTTTATTACCATTTAAATGACATTTTAGAAAGGAAGGTGAGCAGTTCAAGTGTTAGATGCAATGTCTTTGAACATAAACTCCAGTAAATGTTTGTGAAATGAGATACGCTTTAACAGAACTAGCTACAACTCTGAAATATTATTAAAATCATATGGAATACATTTTAACATTACATTTTCTTATAAAGTTGTACATTTCAGTTTACTGGTGGAATGGTACAGTTTTTCAAAATAAGGAAAGAAATTTTATGCAAAATGAATGCAAGAAAAATGCTGTATTTTATCATTCCATTTTTATTTATTAAAATATTTCATATATCATTTTCCTAAAGTCTGTGATTAATACAAGATAAGGTCACCATTTCACACATGGTATTCTGACAAAAATTTTTTTGTGGTTGGGGTGAGTTAGAAGTGCATAAGAAATAATGCCCCTTTTGAACTGGAACACAGAGCAATATCTTTGGTTCCTAAACAGAATAGTCTTTTAAAATTTTTTATTGCTAATAAAATTTAAAATGAAACTATAAGGATAATTATTTGGATAATAAATTTAGAATCCCACAATATATATTACTTTCATAAATTTCAGTGTCTTTAGGAAAAAGGAACTAAGGCATTATTTTTTAATTTTTTTAAATTTAGAATTCTGAATCTCTAATCTATAATATTTCAAGAATGAAGCTTTTTAAAATATACTTTCGTGTACAGTAAGCATTTTAAAGCACCCACACTCCAGAATCTTCTATTATTCTGAGATACAGGAACAGGAACCCACTAGAGAAGTTCCTGTGTAGTACCAATTTTGAGAATACAGCAAGAATGTAAATGTAGCTTTCCTGAGGCTATTATTTTGTAGATAACAAGTGCCTTCCAGTCCCAACATGTTTTTCATAATAGTTTAGAATTTTAAAAGCTCAAGAGTGGGATGTTTGAGGACTGAAGATTTATCTGCTCTCCTCTGAGTGCATATGGGATTTAGCATTTAGTTTTCATTCAGTCTCTTTAACCTGTTCTTGTTTACTGGAAGTCTATCATTATGTTCTGCTTTGAGGTTTTCTTTTATGAATGGCTTTTATGCATTGCATGGCATGTTATTCAGTCCCACTAAATAATAAAAGCTCATTAAATAAGGCATTAAATATAGAAAGACAAAGAATTGTTATTCCAAAACTCCATTCTGCCAGCAGCCATTATGTCTGCATTCCTGAAACTACTTTTTCAATGCTCATACCTAACAGGCTCACTGCTCTTTCACAGAATTACTTTATTTATAGTTACATAATATATCAACTCCCTTTTTCCATTTTCTTTTTCATTTCTAATTTAGCAGGCAAAAAGAAAACTAGTCCAGTATAATGGATTCTTAAATTAACACCTAAGTTTCCAGCCTCTGCTAACTCCCCCATATACACAAAACACAACAACAGAACACAGAAATCTTCATGTAAAGGGGTAGTGAAATAATTATAAGTATTTTTCAGTTATATTCTCTTTTGCTGAGATAAATTACCCAGATAAAAGGACCTTAAAGTAAGAACATGTTCCTATAGCTCTCAGATCAAGGGTGTACCATCATAACATAATATCATAACAGAAATGTCAAGGCATAAGGAGCAGAAAAGAGCTGGTTACATTTGTTCCTCTAGTCCTGATGAAGAGAGGAAGGAATAATTATGATCACATAGATTTACCTTTTTATTCACTGTAGGACCTCAGCCCATGTCATGGTGCTACCTACCTTTAGGGTGGATCATCCATTAGTTACCTAAATAGATAACAGTCCCAATGTCATTAAGAGAAGACCTTCCTCCCTAATGTTTCTTCTGTAACACTAGGAAGGAAAGTGGCCCTTTAGGATTTATATAGCCATATGAAATTGTGGAAGTATCTGGGCTTTGTTGAAGCCTATTAAAACAAAGCTACTACATCCCTTAAAAAGAATAGTATCTATGGTTCTGCCTGTGGTACTAGGTAAAGAACTGCCATTTCAAGCTATCCCCATAATAAACATTATAATCTCCACCTTTTAAGAGCTAATCAAACTAGGCTGTTCAATCATGTTTCCAAGTCCCTCACCCTCACCCCAGGGAAGCCAATTCACCTGAAGTCATGCTGAGGAGAGGGGGTTATTTATCCCTTTAAGAGAAAATATGCTTTTCCTCCCTGAAATGTACCAAGGATGCTGGTAGTTGTCAAGCGGTTGCCAAGTTCCTTCCCTGGCAGGAACTAAGAAATTTACCACCCACAAAGACAGACCATGCTACAGAGAAAGCAACAATTTGTTTTCAGTGTGTGAGAGGTCTCAGGCTGGAAATACTTTCACTGGACACTGCTTGGGTATTTTGTAGAGCCCTAGCATGTTCTCTTCCCTTATTGATCCTGTTTAGGAATATAGGTCTGGGACTTCTTGAATATTTTTTCTTAAAATGATGAAGTCTCCCACTACTAATGTGTGGGGATCGAGGTGTGATTTAAGTTTTAGGAGAGTTTCTTTTACAAATGTAGGTGCCTTTGTATTTGGGGCATAGATGTTCAATATTGAGATGTCCTCTTGATGAATATTTCCTTTAATGAGTATGTAATGCCCTTCTCTGTCTTTTTTCTTTTTTATTAACTTCAGTTGGAAGTCTATTTTGCTTGATATTAGGATGGCTACTCCAGCTTGCTTCCTGGGTCTATTTGCTTGGAAAACCTTTTCCCAGTCCTTTTACTCTGAGATAGTGTCTATCTTTGTTAGTAAAATGTGTTTCTTGTAAGCAGCAAAATGATGGGTCTTGTTTATGGATCCAATCTGTAAGCCTGTGTCTTTTTATTGGGAGGTTGAATCCATTGATGTTTATGGATATTAGTGACCAGAGGTTGTTATTTCCCATTATTTTTTTATAGGTGGTGGTCCTGTGTTTCTTTTGGTTTAGTTGCCATGGAGTTTTCTGTTTCCTATGTTTTCTTGGGTATAGTTATCTTCTCTGGGTTGGAATTTTCATTCTAGGAACTTCTATAGGGCTGGATTTGTGGGTAGATATTGTTTAAATTTGATTTTGTCATGGAATATCTTGTTTTCTCCATCTATGTTTGATAGAGAGTTTTGCTGGGTATGGTAGTCTGGCTGGGCACCTATGTTCTCTCAGGGCTTGTAGGACATCTGTCCAGGCACTTCTAGCTTTTAAGAGTCTTCCACTGAGGGTCTCCACTTTCATTTTCATGATCCACCTATGTCCTCCAAACTATCCTTTAAGAAGTTTCGCTCTTGGTGCAGCTACTTACAGTACTTCTATCAGGTAGCATTGTGGTACCTGCCTTCCAAGGTCTTGTAGGCAGCAATAGTTACTAGACTTAAAAGACTATGACTCTGGTGAGGTTACCTACAAGTGGAAGAGGTAGCTGCACTGGTGCAAATTTTGTGAGTTTTCATTCTTGTTATTTGTGATGACTACATCTGGAATTACTTGAAATACCTGTGAGACAATTTTTCTTAATTAAGTCATTTGAGTGGGAAGATAATATTTGATTTGTTTTGTTTAGTTTTGTCTGTTTGTTTTATTGAAGGTGTATCTTCTTTTCCTCCAACATCTCCCCATGTTAGTCCAATAAAAATCTCTTTTTCTTATAACAATAAATATAATAAAAAACAATAAGAACAACTAGGCAGTAATTATTAAAATTAAAGAGTATAACATACATTTCCAATCTCCATTCCATATATATTTGGCAACTAATAATAATATTCTATTATCTATCTATCTTGATGAGTTTAAAGTTCTATACCTAACTCAGTTTCCATTCTTACTTGCATTACTAACTTAAAAGCATCTTCTTAGACCTAGCATATCCATTTAATTCCTAAAAATCCTAAAACTTAACTGTGAGACTATAACTATATAGTCTTCAACCACATCAGAGACCTGAGAAGGATAAATATATCTGAATAAACAGGAAGTGCAGAGCCTACAGCTTCCAAAACTAAGAAATGGCAGACAACTGGCTGTCTGCACAGTTCCCAATTTCTCTCTACAGCATTGGAGTATATATCTTCAGTCTTTTGGCCTGGTTTCTCTGACAGACATTATTGTAATGCAGGAATTATGAAGCACTTGCTTACCCTGTCTTGGCAGAGCTAAGCTGTCAACATACCTGCTTCCAAGCTTTGCCCTTTTCAGTCAGCTTTCTGTTTACAGTTGAAGCAAGAGATTTTTCTTGCTCAGTGGCTAGCTTGTCACTAATTCAGCCATTTCCTGATGAAGATCGTTAGATGCTTATCATCTACTTGAAGTAGAATGGAGGGTGCTCTCAGGAGCTGACATGTCTCAATATCAATAAATCTTAAGTTAAGAAAATATCTTTACATACCATATTCTACAGATATCTTGAGGTTTTTCAAGACCATCTTCTATTCCTTTATATTTTAATAAGCAAAGGTGGCTTGTCTCTTAGCATCTTCATTACTGATTAACTTAGAAAACAGTTTAAAAGCTACTTACAAAAGGCAGGCTGCAATTCAAACAAATTGTCCTTTGAGATCTCAAAATATATACACTAAAGGTTTGTTTAACTCCAAAATATCAAAATAATTTCTTCTTTAATCCGGATTGAAAGGTAATACTTCATATATTTCAAAAAACCAAATTTGCTCCAGGAAAAATATTACCTGATTCCCCCCCCCAAAAAAAAGGTAATTGTCCCAGAGTTAGGATTAGGGCAGGGCTCTGTTCTTATCTTTCCAGGAGATTTAAAGCATCCATTCAAGGAATCCAGGGACAACTGGACAACGGAAACCTCAGCAGAAAACAGATCAGACACCAAAGAAGACGAGTGGCCCAGATGATCCAGCCTTGCAGACTTCCTCAATAGCAGTTTCCTCAAAAGTCTACAACCACAACTCAAAATTGCTAAGATCGTTCAGCTCCACAGACTGCTCCAGCCAGAACTTCAGCAAAGCTCTGAAGATCAGCTTCTGTCTATGAACTTCGTAGGACATCTAAATAGCTGAGCACAAAGGGACTGAACATCAAATGATTCTATTAACATTTTTAACCATTTTTCCATTCTTATTTGGGCTCCAAACAGGTTTACTACGTCCCAAATCAGCAGGAAGTCATTTTAAGAGAACAATGCCCCATCCCCAGAAGGTGGGGAGGGTGTTCCCCCCCTTGGTTATTTGATGGATAATAGAAAATTTTGTTATTTAGGGGAAAAGACTACAAGCTGTTAAATGATCTTGTTAAATGGGTTTTGGAGGTTAGGCCCAGGGACTTCTCTCTTTTTCTTTTCTGTATCCTCCTTTCTCTCCTATATAGGAGTGAACAGACGTGAGAAAAATGAGACATAGACATAGTATAGGAAAGATCAAGAAAAAAGGACAGATTATTGAATATAGCCTTATACCTTTGTATATTGATAAAAAATTAATATTATATTTGGCTAAATTGGTACTGATCATTGTATATTAATGCAAAATTAAGATTGTATTGGGCTACATTGGTATTGATCTTTGTATATTGATAGAAAATTAAGATTATATTTGGTCACAATGGTATTGGCCCTTGTATATTGATGTAAAATTAAGATTGTATTGGGCTACATCGGTATTGACCTTTGTATATTGATACAAAATTAAGATTATATTTGGCCACATTGTTATTGATCTTTGTATATTGATATAAAATTAAGGGTAACGCTTCTTAAAGGTATTGTTCCTAGTAATACTTAAAAATGAAATGTCAAGTTTTGACCTCTTGCTACCAACCATCATAAACTGTTTAGGATAATTAAGAAATGCAAACTAATAGTCATGCAAACATGTTTTAGTTACTATGACAGTCTATCACACTTATATTCTAAACTACTCAGAAATCAAGTTGCTAAGAGACAAGCAATATTTGCTTATCTAAATATAAGAGATAGATAGGGAATCTTCAAAAACCTCAAGAGATCTGCAGAATATGGCATTCAAAGATGTTTTCTTAACTTAAGATTTTTTGATATCGAGACATGTCAGCTCCTGACAGCACCCTCTATTCTACTCCAAGTAGAAGATGAGCATCGAAGAATCTCCAGTGAGAGATGAATGAATTGGTAGTAAGCCTTTCTCTTGACAAGAAAAACCCCTTGCTTCAACTGTAGACAGACTGCTGTCCAAAAAGGACAAAACTTGGAAGCAGGTAAGTCAACAGCCTAGCTCTGCCAAGACAGGGTAGGTAAGTCTTTCATAATTCCTGCTCTACAATCAATGTCTGTCAGAGAAATGGGGCCAAATGGCTGAAGATTGATGCTGTAATGTATCGAGAGAAAATGGGAACTGTCCAGGCAGCCACTGGTATGTCATTTCTTAGTTTTGGAAGCTGCAGGCCCTGCACTTCCTATATAATCAGATATATTTATCCCTCTCAGGTCTCTGAGGTGGTTGAAGAATAGATACCTAGAGTCTCATAGTTAAATTTTGAGTTGTTTAGGAATCAAGAGGGAGTTCTGGATCTATGAAGATATTTTTAAAATTGTGAGGCAAGTTAGTATGAAAGCTAAGTTAGATATAGAACTTTAAACTCATGGAGATGGTTAGATAGTAGAATGTTAAAGTCAGGTGCCAAATACATATGGACTGGACATTGGGAATGTATGCTAAGCCATATAACTCACATAGTTGTGGCCTATTTATTTCTGTTGTTTTGTATTGTATTTCTAGTTATAAGAAAAAGAATCATTTGTTGGACTAAAAGGGACAGCTGTTGGGGGAAAAAAGAAATACCTTGAACTAAAAAAAAAAAGAAGGGAATAGGATGGTGTGTTGAGGGGGAGAAGGGTGGAAGGGTGGGACTGGAGGGGGGTGTAGGGAGGGGATTGTGATTGAGATGTAACTTGAAGAAATAAAAAGTAAATTATTAAAAAAAGAAAACATCTGTGATACAATAAACTAGTACCTAACAAAACAAAAAGTTTAAATGACTATTAGTTTGCATTTCTTAATTATTGTAAACAGTTTGTGATAGTTGCTATCAAAAGACCTAGAAGTTCACATTGAATTTTTAAGAATTACATAGGTAAATATCTTAAAAAGTGTTAACCTTAATTTTGTATCAATATACAAAGATCTATTTTTGAGGTTGGAAGTTCCACCATTAATCTGGGCTTACACCTTCTGCTAGCAGCCTGTATAAAGGACGTGGAAGAGGGAGTTTTCTTTTTGTCTCCTTGTTCATCTTGGTAAGTCCATTCCTTCACTGGCATTGAAACTTCTTTAGTAACACAGTGTACAGTGAAAAATCACTGAAACATCTAGCATCCTGCACTGTACAACTACTGAAATCTTCCATGTTCTATTGGTAGACAACCCTTGTGGACTTGCTGGACCACAGCCTGTAAGCCATTCTATTAATTCTCATTCTATGTGTATATTCATTCTATGGTTTGGTTCCTCTATAGAACCCTGACTAATACACTAGGCTGGGAATTCTGAATGTGTCATCCCTTGAGTCATCTGCACTTTTATAAGTAAACTCCTAACATATACTGGATAAGTCACCCCAGTGAACTCACTCACTCATTAATGTTAACTTGGGTGACATTGTTTCTTTGATTTGTCACTGGTATTGTGTTTGGGATGAAGACATGTATGTCCATGTCTTCCTACAAAATGCCATACAGCATGAGATGTGAGGACTAAATATTTTCCAGAAACAAATATAGGAGGGTATACATGCTGTGGTTAGAATTTCTCTGACTGCGCAGGAGCTTGACAAGATTTGAGAAATTCATAGCAACAGAAATATTGCCTGACTAGAGTGACAGTGAGAGAGAAGGAATAGAAGTAAGTTATTACGACACTGAGGAATGATCATGGATGCAAATGCCTGAGATGTTAGCATATCCTTGAATTAAGGACAGAATCACCACCACAAATAGTGGCCAGAAAGTTTTCTCCTGCGCAGAATGTACCTAACTGTCCCTATTTAGACTTTCATAACTTGTAAAGGCAAAAAACAACAAACAAAAAAAGAAAAGAGAAACAACAACCACAACAACAACAAAAAACTCTATAAAACAAACAAACAAAAAAACAAGAAAACTTTTATTCTTTAAGGTTATCCAGAAGAAATTGATCATGATTTTTCTCTAAATAGCAGCATGTTTTAGTTTTCAAGTTCACTGTGAAGTATAATACAGCCTTAGTTGGTCATAGTGACATAAGGTCATTATGAAATACAATATAGCCTTAGTTGGTCATAGTGGTGTAAGCATTTAATCCCAGCACTCAGGACCAGAGGTAGGTGGAGCTCTGAGTTTTATGACAGCCAGAGCAACAAGATAATCCCCACCTCAGAAAAAAAAAAAGATGGGAAAGAAAAGACAGAAAGAAAGAAAAGGAAAGGGAACTAATACAACTAAATGTGATATATTTTATTTTTCTTAAAAATAAAGATAATATATAATACATATTGTTTACAATATGATACTAATCAAAAAAATTAAATATTAATGATTGTTTTTGCATCTAACAGTTTTGTTAGAATAAAATAATTTTCATTATTCAGTGAGTAAAGTGAATTTTATTAACATAAGATAAGTTAGGATGCACCAAGTTTCTGTGTGTGCAGAAGATCCATTAGAGTATTAATATGGAGAAAGCAGTGACCTTTTAAAAAAGACCTAATTTCTGGATTTATTGCTGCCTCTCAATACTTGGACCTCAGACAAACTACTTAACTTCTCTCAGGCTATTTCCTTCCTACCTTCTTCAATGTGTAGCTTAAAGTCAAATTAGATTACTTGGGTAAGTCCCATAGGTTTCATAGAAAGTCAGGAATCATAGTTGCATAAAAAGTTTTAGTTCTTATATACAAATATATGAATTTTTATTATGTATTTTATAGTTTACAAACTATTACTTTGGTATAAAATATATTTATATAGGGTGATAACATAGTGGTTCATGTACAGATCAACCTGTGAAACATGAAATGGCCTATTAATATGTATAGTAAATGAAACTATGTATTATAAAGTCTTTCACTACTTTATTTTAATATAACAAATATGTTGATGAAAAGATTATAAGAAAAATGCTGATATTTTCTGAACCAAATTAATTGCTCAATTTTGTTTCTTTGTTTTTATGAGCAATCAGAGAGATATGTTTCACAGTTTTGTTTTGACTAAAGATTTGGACTTTGGAAAGAACATTTAACAACCATCTCCTACCAAGTGAAAACACATTTCATAGTTGTACCAAGCTTACAGTTTTAAGCATTCTGTATCAAAGATTTCCACAAATTCACAGTGAAGAGATGGAGGAGATTCCAAGTCTTGGATATCTGTGTAAACTTACTCTAGTTGCTCCATGATCTTTGTGCACAGACATATTTTCTGCTCCAAAATTGTGTTCACTATGTGTATTCTTTTTTTTTTCAGAGTTTTTGCCTAAATTCTTGGAAGGAATATGATAACCTGTATGAAGATAAAATCTAAAAACACAAACTGATGAGGGTGAATGAACATATGTTGGGATATACATGTAAAAACATGAAAATGTTCATGTGTATGTTCAGGTATGCATGCATCTGTATGCTTCTGGAGGCCAAAAGTCAAGACTGAGTGTGTTTCTTGGTCATTTTCCATTTTAGCTTTTTGAGACAGTGTCTCTCACTGAACTTGGCAATCTCTGATTGGCTACATTAGCTGACTAAAGAACCCATGGATACTCTTGTCTCTGACTACAAGGAACTGAGATTATAGTCTTGTGAAACCCAGCAATTACTTTAAAAGATTTATCTTAATTTGTGTGTATGTATATTTTTTTCTAAATGATGTATGTGCATTCCATGGGTGCCTGGTGTTCAAGGAGGTGGGAGGACCTCAGAACCCCCAAAACTGCGATTGTAATGGTTGTGAGCTTCCGTGTGGTGCTGGAACTTGAATCCAAGTCTTCTGGAAGAACAGGCAGTACTCAATTACTGAGCTCTCTTTACCCCATCCCCCCTACACACACACACACACACACACACACATTGCTTGTAAACTACTCTGTTCAGAAGTCTGGAATATATTCTTTTTTTTAATGTTTACTTATTAATTCAGGATTTCTCCATCACAGTTCCTTCTTTCCACCCCTCCCAGTCCTGCCCTCCCAACCTCTATCCCCTCTCCCTTCTATCCTACTTCTCCAGAGTCCAGTGTCCCTACATATCATTCACTCACCCCAGTTCAGCAGTCATATGAGGGCTAAGAGCTTCCTTCTATACTGGGGGCCTGCATGGCAGCAACACTAGGGCAAAGTGTCTCATTAACAGGTAACAAAGTCTATGTTCCTGTACCTTTTGGTGCATTGGTTGTAGTATAGTTATCCTGTACTATATGGCTAAAATCCAGTTAAAAGTGAATAGGTGCCAAGTGCATCTTTCTGAGACCGGGTTATCTCACTCAGGATGAGCTTTTCTAGCTCCATCCATTTGGCTGTGAATTGCATGTTTTTCTTGTTTCTGATTGCTGATGGGACCTTAAGAAACTGAAAAGCTTCTGTAAGGCAAAGGACACTGTCATTAGAAAAAACAGCAACCTACACATTGGGAAAGATCTTTACCAACCCCACATCTGACAGAGGGCTAATATCCATAATTTAGAAAGAACTCAAGAAATTAAATGCCAAGAAAGCAAATAGTCCAATCAAAAAAATGGGGAAAAGAGCTAAACCAGGAATTCACAAAGGAGAAATCTCTAACGGCTGAGAGACACTTGAAGAAATGCTCAGCATCCTTAATAATCAGAGAAATGCAACTTAAGAAAACTCTGAAATTCTATCTCATACCTGTCAGAATGGCTAAGATCAAAAATGAAACACATGCTGGCAAGGTTGTGGAGAAAGGGGAACACTCCTCCATTGCTGGTGGAGTATTCATATAAAAACTTGTACATCCACTATGGAATTCAGCCTGGCGATATCTTAGAAAACTTGAAATAACTCTACCTTAAGCCTCAGCCATACCACTTCTGAGTGTAGAGTCAAATGATTCTTCACTAAACCACAAGGACATCTCCTCATCTATGTTCATAGCAGCCTTATTTGTAATAGCTAGAAACTGGAAACAAACCAAATGTCCCTCAACTGACAAATGGGTAAAAAAAAAAAAAATTGTGGTACATCTACTCAATGGAATACTACTGGACTATACTCTTATTCAAAGCAACATCTGCTACCTTTTAAAAATTGTGACACAAGACTACAATAGCATTATCTTTTTGTATAGCTTGAGTTTTCCTCAAATATGTGAGAATCATATAAAAATAAAGTAATTAAATTTTTAAAAATTATTTCTAAAGTGGTGAACAATTGTATTTGTTCCTACAAAGGAGGATTAAACATTGTTTTAAATTCTGGTCTATAGAATTTGTATTTTATGAATTATGATACTGCAAGTCTTTAAAAGAAGCAACTGGAAGTTTGTGGAGAGAAGTTTTTTCATATGCAATGCTAATTTTTGTTGATAGTATGGTTCAAATGACCCTTCCTGACTGAAACTGCAGTTTTTAATTTTTCTTTAATTATAAAAATACATGAAGATTAAAAATATGTTTTTTTCATTTTTGTAGCAATTCGGGGATTTTTCCCCTAAAAACAAATATGTATAGCATTACATCCCCTCTACATTGCTTACGAACTCAACTGACCTTGCAAATATATTCTCTCCTCAAAAGAAATGTTTTTACATATGCTTTGTGGAAATGGACATTATCCATTACTAAAATCAATCACAAAAGTGCATTAATATAATAACAAATTTGACCTGTTTTTTAGAAATATGAGTTATCTAAGTAAATGTCCCAAGAAATGGGAGTCAATTGGACATGCTCACCTTCTTAGCAGCATTTTAATAATACAATTTTCTCCTTTCTCCATTCAAAGCTCTACTTCTCCTGATATTAAATTATACTTTTGGATCACTGAAGTATTTATGAATCAGCATTACTTTAAGTGAATCTGTCTTCACTACCATTACTTTTAAATGTAGGAGAGTTTCAGTGTGGACAAAGATAATAGTTGAAATTGACTCAAGAGCTGCAGGTCTGAGGGATTAACTCTGTTGTTTTTTTTTTTTTTAAGTCCACTCCCCCACCTCTTAAGTTCCTGATAGATTCATTCATGATAAAGTACTTGCATATCTAAGTATATTAGCTCAGAATAAGTGCTACATTTCTTTAGACTTTCTAAATACATAATGGATAAAACAAACATCTAATTCTTAATTTTTGATCATTCAAATGTAAATGTAAACTGACTGCTTTTGTTTTCTTGAAGAAGAACACACTATTCCAAAGGAAGAAAAATGTGTCTGTAACTAAGTGACAACTGAACATTTATATGTTGATACTGTAAGTGAATTCCAATGTTATGTTTTACCTTTAAGAATTGTATTTTATCAGAAATTTTGCAGGAAAGGTATTGAATTTCAACACAAATTGAGCATTGGAACATGAAAGAATATTAAACATTTCACTAGTCTTATAGAATTAAATGGGGCCAAATGGCTGAAGATTGATGCTGTAATGTATGGAGAGAAAATGGGAACTGTCCAGGCAGCCACTGGTATGTCATTTTTTAGTTTTGGAAGCTGCAGGCCCTGCACTTCCTATATAATCAGATATATTTATCCCTCTCAGGTCTCTGAGGTGGTTGAAGAATAGATACCTAGAGTGTCATAGTTAAATTTTGAGTTGTTTAGGAAACAAGAGGGTGTTCTGGATCTAAGAAGATATTTTTAAAATTATGAGGCAAGTTAGTATGAAAGCTGAGTTAGATATAGAACTTTAAACTCATGGAGATGGTTAGATAGTAGAATGTTAAAGTCAGGTGCCAAATACATATGGACTGGACATTGGGAATGTATGCTAAGCCATATAACTCTTATAATCGTGGCCTATTTATTTCTGTTGTTTTGTATTGTATTTATAGTTATAAGAGTAAGAACCATTATTTGGACTGAAAGGGAGAGCTGTTGGGGGGAAAAATAAATACCTTAAACTAAAAAAAAAAAAAAAAAGAAGGGAAGAGGATGGTGGGGCTGAGGGGGAGGAGGGTGGAAGGGTGGGACTGGAGGGGGGAGTAGGGAGGGGATTGTGATTGAGATGTAACTTGAAGAAATAAAAAATAAATTATTAAAAAAAATGGATTGTGGATTTCAAAAGAGCTAAGGAACTATATTATTAATGTCTTCTTACTAATGCATTGACAGCTAAGTGGAGTAAAGAACAACTGACATGTTTTCAAATACTCAGGCCATAGTTTACACACATAGAAAGATGTCATGTTGCACCCCATAAATGTAGAGATTATAATTTATTGTCTCCAATGGCATCCATAAAAATTTTACACTAATTTAAATTTCCCCATTTTCATAATATTAATAATTTGTGCTTTAATCAACTTGTCTTTGAAACATAATAATGCCAGAGAGCAGGATCTGGGAGGGTGTGTTAATAGTAATGTGTAGTAATGTGTTCATATAGCATGAATCAAGAATTGGACTTGATCCCTTGTAGGCAAAAAGAAGCAAAACATCTGCATACAACAAATAAAGTTGAGGTCAACAAGATTATTCAGTAGGAAAAGCACTAATCACCTTCATTCCCTATAACCCACATTGTAATAGAAGATAACGGACTGCAGCAAGTTATTTCATGTGCATTTTGGCACTCCCACACATATATGTACCCTACACAAATAAATAAATGTGATAAAAATTAAAATTTCTGGTCAAATTACGTAGATGCAGAGCTCATGTTTGGACTTCTCAGGAAAAAAAAAAACTTTGTTTGTTTTTTCAAGATAGGATTTCTCTGTGTAACAGTCTTAGCTATCTTTGAAATAGCTTTGTAGTCTGGACTGGCTTCAAAATCATGAGATTTGCCTGCCTCAGCCTTCTGAGTGCTGGAATTAAAGGTGTGCACCACCATCACCTGGCAGGAAAAAAACAAACTGTTAAAAACAAAACATACAAAATCAACCAACCAAAAAAAACAAACAAACAAACAAACAAAAAAAACAGACAACGAAGTTGTCCTGTTATTCTGCTTCCTCACAAGAGAATTTCTTTCAAAATAATTTGAATTTTACTGCACAAAAACATAGTGTTTTGCGCAATGACTGAATTGTTTCCAGGTAATTTACTGAAATCCTGTTGTATTTACTGTATTGCTATTACACTCACAATGACATTGGTGAACTGTCCAACTATAATATAGTGCCCCATATCTGTTCTTAGTGTCAGGGAGAATAAAGAACAGAAAGGCACTAAAGCCATGGTGATATGCCTATCATTAATTTTATTCTCTATTTAATTCAGTTTCCCTTCACCCTTTGCTGTTGACTTTTCTTCACTTTTTCCTGATTTTTTTTCTTATTGTCAAAAATAATTGTGACAATTATATAATTGTCACTGGTCTATTATTTTAAACCTGCTGATTAATTACATGCTAACATGTTCATTGATATTTTTTTCTGCATTGTTTCTTACATTCTTTTGTTCTGAAATATTTCTGTTTTTCTTGTTGAATATAATTAATAAATATTTAGTGACAATCTATATAGATATTACTGCATTAGTCCTACTTTTGGATATGAATGTATTTTGTTTTTAGTTTAGTTGTCAATAGAAATATGTAGAGACTGTACTATTTGTTCAGCAAATAGAATATTCTCTTAGATTGTATTTGTGCTGATGAGAAATTTGCTGTTAATCTAATTGCTATTCCAAGGTATCTGGTGAATTTCACCTTTTTGGCACCATTGAGAGTGCTCTCTCTCTGTTTCTCTCTGTCTGTCTGTCTGTCTCTGTGTATGGGGGGGGCTGTATCTGATGTGAGATTTGATTCTGAGCAGTTTGAATGTGGAACCACTTTTTCATTTTTTTATTCAATATTTGTGATTTCCATCCAAGAACTTGCCTGTTTTCACATCTCATTTTGCCCTTTGTCTTTTTCTACACAGTTGGTTTTCTTTGAAATCCTTACATGCACTCACATTTTCTCCTTTTTCTTCCTTATAGCACTGGGGGTTGCAATGAGAACTTCACAGATGTTAGGCAAGTGCTCTATTACTGAGCTACATCCCCAAACCTCTTTCTTTCTTTGTTCTTGGTAAATTCATCATTTTTAAAAATAACTTTGACTGTAATAGTCTACAAGTGAAAGTAAATTCTTAATTTATTTACTGACCTATTTTTCTATTTGGACAATTACATTATTGTTTACATAATCCTTTATTTGCAGTGAAGAATGACAATGAGTGTATATATTGGAAATTAATATATTATTATTTATATTTATAAAATATTCTTAATGTAATCAGCTGAATGGGACATCTGATTTTTAAAAAAAATAATCTTATTATTAAGATCAAAGGCAGCTGTTAGTTAACACCAACATGCATGTGCCACTTAATATATCTTGCAGATATCTCACCACACTGATCATTGTTCATTGTTCACAGTTTGCATAAACTCGTGTGGGACTGTTTAATTAATTCCTTCCATTGGCAACTTGTATATTTTCTGGAACCATGGACTTTAGACTGTAGGAAAGAAGCTTTTGGGTCATACCCAGCTTTAATCATCTGAGTCTTACGTCTTTTGTATGCAAGTCTTCAGCAAGAGAAAATTACATACACCACTTGAGTAGCAACCACGGGTTACATCAAGAGACTATATTATTTGGTGAGTCACTTAGACTCCCCTACCAAATATTAGATTAGAGCCTTCTGTGTGGCACTGGGGTTTTGTTAGTCTGTGTTCCTGTGTGGAATATTGTCAGCCAAAATGGCCTAAATTTCTTTAAGCTATGTATGCACATGTACATGCATTGTGCATAATTTTAGGTAAATAAGAAATATTATGATTAATTGAGGCCTTATAAAACAGCCTTGGTATTGTTTGTTTCTCATTTCTCATTGACAGTCTGTATACATCCCTTCACACATCTGATGATTTGGAGCTAGGTTGCTTAGGTGAGAAAGAACATGTGGTATTTGTCTTTCAGTGTCTGAGTTACCTCACTCAATATAATCTTTTATGAGTCTATTCATTTACTTGCAAATTTCATGATTTCATCTTTCTTTACAGATGAAGTCTTCCATTGTATATATGCACCACATTTATTCATTCATCTGTTGAAGGACAATCAGGTTCTTTCCATTTCCTGGCTATTATGAATAGGTTGGAAATTAACATTGCTGAGAATGTATCTGTTGAGTAGGGTATTAAGTTATTTGTGCATATGTCCAAAGGTGGTAGAGCTGAGTTATGTAGTATATTTATTTAAAATTTTTGAGGAACCTCAATACTAATATCTATAGAAGCTAAACCAATTTGCATTCCCACCAACAGTGAATGAACATTCCATTCCTTCCATTGTTTTACAAGGCTGAAGGGAAATTATGCCTACTATTGAAAACATGTCCATATTCCTGGGGCTAGTGGAGTCATGAACATTAAAAAGAATCTGCTACTGCCACTTTGCTTGGCCAGCAAAGTATATATTCTAAATAGTATCCTTATACCCACAGATAAGTGTAGCTACCACCTCCCATGAAAGAAGCTACTCTTTACAGCAAATAGAGATCATCATAGAAAACAACTGAACACAACGTAGAGATTGACTGACTATGGGGAGCCCAGCCACAACAAATATATCTTCAGGATAGACCTTGCTCTCTATGGCTCAGGGAATATTGAAAAATATCGATGGACAAATTAACATGGAAAGGAGAAAAAAATGCATGATATCATGCCTGGACCAAAAGTTGTAGGCAGTTAATAATTAGTGGGAGAAGGAGAATTAGCCTCTCCCAGAGATGATACACAGTACTAGTTGTCCAAGGCAGATTGGTCACTCTTGAAACCATATATGCACAAACAACAGAAACCAAATTCAGCAGGTTATATTCACAGTTTTGGGCATACGCACACATAAATGTATATGTATGTAATATTAAAAGAACTCAAAGAAATGGTATCAGCTTGAAAGTGGGGTGGGGTCATGGGAAGGTTATGAGAGAGGGTAGATATGAAGGATAGGAATTAGGAAAGAGAAGAGGGAAAGTTATGTAATTCTCATTCACTTAAAAATTGGAAAGAAATTTTGTATTTAATACTACTGAGTCCCATCTGTCTTCTATTTATACTGTCACTAAAGCCTTCAGAATTGAGTGATTTCCTTTATTTGGGGTTGATTTATAACTTGACTCTATGCATACTTAATCATGGCATTTAAATTTGTAAAACTTGCTTAATCTTTGTTTTAAAATGAATATTTCATTTTGAGCAAAGCATTTTGTTTCTATGTTATTCAATACCTTATTTCATGCTGTGTTTAGTTGTTATTAGTTTCTACAACGTTATATATAGCATTTACAGTTCTTTTTTCATTTTTAACATTACATATCTTATTTTGTCACTGTAGTTTGGTTTTTGTTTAACTCTGGATTTTTTAGGTTCTTCAAAGATTTTCTTCTTTGCTACAAATATGGATAGGTTGTTACTAAAGTTGTATTTGGCATCACTGTAAAATAGCAAGGAAAGAGCAAAGTGAAAGATCTAATAAGTACAGAATAGATATTATTATGTAGTCTAAAATGCCCTTATGATTTAAAAATTACAGCAATAAATATACAAGAGAGATTATCTTGCTTATTTGTGATTTACTCGTGGTTCTAGGGTCAGTCAACTGCATAAAATCAAAGGAAATCTTTTCATTGATAAGCACGGAGTTCTTAATTTAACTAAACTATGACATGTATATAAATACCACATGATCCCAGTGGAATGTGGTATAGACAAATATTGATCTCACAGAAGCAGAACGTTTTAGTGACTGCAGACAGTGAGAGCAGGACAGCAGGGTGGGAAGAAGCTTGTTGAAAGATAACGCACCATCATAGCTGATAGGTCAAGTAACATCCAGAGAGCCATTGTACAACCTGATGAAATCATCTAACCAAAAAATCATAACCATGTCATGTAATGCATATATTAATTAGATGTTCTTCTAAAGTATAATTTTATAAATATATTTCAAAACTATATTTACTGCTGAAAAACACACATTTTATGTCAAACAATAAAATTTGAAACTAAATAAAACATGTTTCAAAGAGCTACTTTGCTAAACTTTAATATACATTCATCTTTGTACATTTGCACAACACAGTGATTATCCTTAATTTTTATTATTATTTTCTTTATAAATATATGGAAGCATGTGATGAGAGCCAAGAGACAGAAGCACCAATAAGATTTCTTGTATATGTGTGTTTGTGTGTGTATGGGTCTGTGTGCTTTCACATGTATTTGCAAGTATTCCTATTCTTGTATAAGCTTATGAAGGCCAAAGGTCTATGTCAGGAAACTTGATCCTTAATTTTTATTATTATGTTCCTTATAAACATATGAGAAGCATGTGATGAGACCCAAGAGACCCATACACAAATAAACACACATTATACAACTACCCCAAATAAGATTTCTTGTATATGTAGCCATTTCATGTTTATTTCTATGTGTGTTTGTGTTGGTGTTGTTGGTGTTGCTATCGTTGTTATTGTTATTTTTATGAAAAAATAAATAAAAGACCGCATTGAACACTATTATGCTTGGTATTAACATGAACAAAAAATTCTCTTTAGTCTTTAGTTTATTAGGTACCTAATCAACTTTAATAAATCATGCCATACTGAGAAAGTGTTAAAACTAATTTATATTCTCAGCAGCTGGTATACAAAAATAATTGTCACACAAGGTTTCTAAATTTCTATCAGTTAAATGAAAGTGAAATTATTTCTCAATGCAATTTTGGATTTTCCTAATAGCTAATAAAATTAATCATCTAGAGACTGAAAAGATGACCCAGTGGAAGTCTGAGGACCTGAGATTGGATCCTCAATACTCCCTTTAAAACACTGGACATGGTGGTACATTCTAAGCCTAGCAATGCTGTGCTTTGGGACAGGTGAATCTTGAGGCCACAATATCACCCAGTACATATTAAACTGGAAAGACTCTGGTACAGTGAGAGGCCATATCTTAAAATGTAAGGTAGAGAAGTGAAGGATCAAGTTTCCTGACATAGACCTCTGGCCTTCATAAGCATATACAAGAATAGGAACACCTGCAAATACATATGAAAGCACGCAGACCCACACACACACAAACACACATTATAAAACTATCCCCAAACACATACACAAACACACAACACACCAAGTATATATATATGCAATAATTATCTATAAATTTAATATATGCAATTACAATTTGTTTTTAAGGAACTGTTTATTCTTTTGCTGTATTTTTTCTATTTCATGTAGTTTTATTTATGATTCACAGTATTATTTCCCTTATTAGTGAATTTTTGTGAATTATGAAAAATATTTATTTGTGCTAAACAAGAAAAAAGTGATAGACAAAAGAAATAATTCCACCTCAGTGTAGTGTGATAAACAGTGTCTTTACATGGTTTTCTTATAGGTTCCTAGACAACTTACAAGGGTCTTTTCCTCATGAATTTTTAACTGTTTATACTTAATCAATAAAGGGTTCCATCTTTGCCCCCAAATCATGAACCCCCTAACTTCCCTTGGAAAACCTAGTCGGCTGGATGTTCTAAAGGTCTTCTTAAAGTAGTCACAACTGCTTTGTTTTCAAGACATCAATGGTCATGATTTGCCCATGATTAGAATCCTAGGACACTTATTTTCTCTGTTACTTGTCTCATTATTTTTTCCAAAGAAAACAATGAGTCACTTAACAATTGTAATTTTGGTAGAGTGAAGTATAGCTTTTTCCATGAATTGTTAAATTCTATCTGTGTTTGGTGTATGAAACACATTGGTAGTACCTGAAATTATGTTTTACATAAATTATATGTAAATAGACATAACCAGGTTATCACCCACATGGACTTATGTGTATTTTTCTATATTTAAATTTCACCTTTCAAATATAATCTTCAGTCCTTCTGGAACTTGTATTGTATGTGGTGACATTAACTCTATGATACTTCTTGCGAAGATCCCTCCTCTCTCTTTTTTCAATAACAAGTCTTCAGTGATAGTTTCCTATCTGTATAGATCCATAGCCTTTCGTTGTTTTATTCACCAATATCCCCGATAAGTCCAGGTTTTCCAGCTCCACACTTAGCTGTGATTTTGTCATTATGCTTGTCAGCTTTTAAAAACATCATTATTATTTTGAGATTATAAAATTTTGGGATATTCATTTTTCTTCAAGTAAAACAATGCTTTTATTATATATAGTATTAAATATCCTTAATAACTTTAAAGGGAGATGGGTGTGGTGGTCCACACCTTAAATCCAGCACTCAGGAGGCAGAGGGAGGAGGATCTCTGTGACTTCAAGGCCGGTCTGGTCTACAGAGTGAGTTCCAGGACAGCTAAGGCTGTTACACAGAGAAACACTGTCTTAACATTAAAGGGAATATTATTTATTTTGTGTATTTTTCTTTTATTTTTAATTATTATTATTATTATTATTTTGGTTTTTCGAGACAGGGTTTCTCTGTGTAACAGCTCTGGCTGTCCTAGACTCACTTTGTAGACCAGGCTGGCCTCGAACTCACAGAGATCCGCCTACCTCTGCCTCCCAAGTGCTGGGATTAAAGGCGTGCGCCACCAACGCCCGGCTTATTTTTAATTATTAAAGTAAATTTATTTATTCACTTTACATCTTGATTGCAACCCCCCCTCTTTTCCTCCCAATCACGCCCTCACACAGTCCCTCCCCCTCACAAAACCCCTCCAAGAAGTAGTAGCCACTTCCCCTTGGTACCAACCTGCTCTGGCTCATCAAGTGGCTGCAGAACTAGGTGCACCCTCTCTCACTGAAGATCCAGTTAGGGGAACAGGATCCAGAGGCAGGAAACAGAATCAGTGACAGCCCCTGCTCCAGTTTTGGGAGGACCTGCATGAAGACCACGCTGCACATCTGCTACATTTGTGCTGGGTGGAGACTAACTCTTCTGGTCTTCTTGTGGAGTCCTTGTGCCCTTTGGGTCCCTCAATCCTCCACTCAACTCTTCCACATGACTCCCCAAGCTTCATTTAATGAGAGGATATGTTTAATGAGAGGCTATGGGTTTCTGTCAGTTACTGAGTGGAGCCTCTCAGAAGACAGCTGTGCTCTGCTCCTGTCTGCAAGCATAGAAGTGTGTCATTAATAGTATCAGGGATTGTTTCTGGCCCAGGGGATGAGTCTCAAGTTGGAAATTGAGTCAGTCATAGGTTGGCCATTTCTTCAGTCTCTGTTCTATCCTCTTCCCTTCACATCTTGTAGACAGGACAAAGTTTAGGTTGAAGGTTTTGTGGATAGGTTGTTGTCTTTACCCCACAATTGGAAATCCTGTCTGGCTACAGGAGGTGGCTACTTCAGGCTACATATCTTTCACTGCCTGGAGTCTCAGCTATGGTCACCCTCAATAGAGTCCCTGCAGCCTCCCCTGTCCCCAGTCTCTTGCACATCATAGAGAAGCTTCCTTATCTCCATCCATGCCACACCCTGCTCTGCTAATTCCCCAGGGCCAGGAGAGAGAACGGGAGTATTATATTTTATTAATAGCAAATGTCTCCCTCTGTGAGCTTCTTTAAGGCATTTCATCAAGGTTGATTATATTCTCTACTTTCCCAAAACTGAACTTCACATTTTGTAAAGGCATTTTGAAAAACAAGCAATTTTTTCTTTGTGTTCCTATCGTGACTTATGTTTTTTAGGTGGTCATATACTGAATTTTATATGGTGGGTGGGCTCTATGCCTACTGAGATTCAGTGAAGTTTTACCTCTTTGGATCCTATTTTTCATACCTATATGGAACTACTTGTTATAGAGAAAAGAATAAATTATTCATGGCATATTACTTTTGTGTCAGAAACTACACTAGACTCTATATTAGATAGGAGTCAGAAATGGATCCTTATCCTGATGCTAAGACAACATATACTTACTGAATGAAGAAGAAGATATGTAACACAATCCAATGGATGGATGTCACTATAATCCTCTGATAATCAGTGTGTGTGCAATAATATTATATAAATGTATCTGAAATTGGAAGGCAAAATAACATCTCTGAACAAGTGATTTTCTACTTGAGGAAATGCTAAACTGATGACCTCATTGGTTAAAATTTATTTCTGTTTATTAGTCAAAATGAAGATGTTTTGTGTTCTGAATTCATACAACCATAAGATTATAGTGAGATTTCCTCCAAGAAATGGCCAGTACCCTAAAATTAATCTTACATGGGTTGTAATATTTCATCATACTCTATGATTTTCAAAGATATTTTACTAGGGAGAATCAAAAGGCTACCCAAAGGGCTGAACATCCTACTCTTTAAATCCCTATATCTGGAAATATTTCTTAACAAAAACTTTCAGTACTACTCTATACTGATGATGCCAGGCTAGTATGACTTGAAAAGTTTGCACTTTGATTGTGGGTGTTTCACACACTTTTTAAATAGTATGCTAAAGAGAATTGTAATTCTGTGTTAAATTTATGCACCTATTAGTGACAATTTTAAATAGTAATGATTACTGTAATAGTAATGATTATGATAATTATTATTACTCTAATATTTCTTTAATATAAATCAGAATCTGCATTTTTCTTATTCAAAGTACAGACTTTCAATAACGACAGCTTAAAGAGGTAACAACTTTGGCTGCTTCAAAAACAGCTCTACCTCAAGTCATTTGAGTAATTTATTAAGATATAAGTAGAAACAGGTCATTTTTCTTAAAAAAATCCATTGCTTGTTGATTTATCAGTTTTATATTTCTTGTATTTACTGTATAATTTGCCACTGACATTCTTCCTCCATATGTTTTCTTTAACTTTCTCATTGAAAGAATTTTATACTAGGATTAAATAATTCAGTGATTTTGTTATTATTTTAAGGTAATAAGTATGAAGTTACAGTAAGAGAGATGGGTGGATTTGACTGAGACTGCACATTGTACAAGTTACCTATGTGGGAAAATGATAGAATTTTATCATTCGAAAGGTAGATGCTAATTAACAGTGTGTGGATTGTGGAGTTTGTGTACCAAACAGGCAAAGAAATAACAACAATCACAGAACCACAAACAAAGGTTTTTGGTTTAAATGTGTTCATAAAATTTGTAAATCTCATATTATGGATAAATCAAATGAGTTAAAAGAAAATGCTGCATCTGCTTTACATGTAGTTTCATGTGGGCTGGTATTGTATATTGTAGAATGTTCTTTTTTTTTTATTCCTCAGGTTTCCTCTTTAATGAAGAATGATTATCTTGTTTCTTAAAACTATTTTTTGTACTCTTCTATTGCCTTCTGTGGTAGAAATACTCAAGAACTGGAGAATGTAATATGATTTTCAGACTTGATTAAGCTTTGTGCTAATATACAGAATCTAGTTCCCTCAACAGTCTCTAGGAGATTCCTTATGAACATTCAAAGTCATATATGTGGAATAGTGTATTATTTTTATACAATGATATCCACCTTTTAAAAAAAGGAGAAATGTAGATATTATCAGGTAAATTAATTGAAGCATTCAAAAATAATAATTTTTTTCCGTTTAATTAGTTTACTCTAAGAGAATAGATTACTTAGGTCACTGTAGGTTGTATATAATTATTAATTGCCACCCCAATTTTTAAAGTATTTGCATATTTAAACATATTGAATGCTAAATTGCTGCAAAAAAATTAGAGGAAAGAAGTGAGAACAAATTAACAATTTAATATTAAACATAAAAAAGCAGAGTAACATTAATACCCAAATGAAATCACCAAAACAACACATGCTGAGCTCATCTGGACAGTCAAGGAAGTGCACACAAACAGGAAAAAATGGATTTAAAGCTGTACTACAGACTGACACTAGAATTATTTTGATGGTTAAAACTATAAAATGCCCCATATTGAGCATATCTGAAAGTTATAGACATTTAATGTACTGAATCCAGTCTTCACCTTTATTTTAATCAAATTCAAAGGGATATTAAAATTCCATCCTCAGTTTTTCCCATCAAAACATGCAAATTACCCTTTCAGGTCTTTAACTGCATGGAGATATAGGACCTAACAGATTATGGGCCAAGGGCATTTTTCTTTCAAAAGCTTTATAATGTAAAACTTTGAAATGCTTTATGGCTCTTCTATCTACTTAGCAATGAAAGTTTTTTAAGAGCAAAGTACATTTTACAAATTATTTTAGAATTCCTAAATTGGTAAAAATGAAGAAGAAATTCTTTGTATTCAAAAACCATTATCATATAGACAATTTAATTCATATTATAATTGTTTTACTTCTAACTTTAACTTCTGATTGATATCTATCTTGATGAAAAGTATATTGATGAGAGAAAATAGACAAATATAAATAAACAAACAGATGTAAACATTTAATTTGTGCTTTTTCTTTGCTCCAATTGGAACTTTCATTTTAAATGATTTTAATATTTCTCCATGTAATTCTCTACTCTTATAAAAAACCTTCTTTTAAGTTCTCAGAAGGTTCAGGGAAGCCATGGACCAGTGTGGATGACTTAAGCAATGGGACTGAGTGTGGAACTGACTATGCTAAATTCCAGAACAGGTAACACTGGAACTCCTATGTGTTATGTTATATCTCTAGTAGCTGGGTGTGGGCCGTTCCTCTAAGCTTAGCACTGGAGAGTCAGAGGAAGATGCATCTACAAAACTTTTACACCAGTTGGTCTACAAAGCAAGTTTCATGGAAACCAGGCCTACATAGGGAACCTTGCCTCAAGAAAAAAAAAATCTCTTTTGTCAAATTTAGATTTAAATAGTTATAGAAGTATGCAAAACATATTTCAGACAAAGGAAACATATAGGTTACTGTATCGGCGTTCTGTAACTGCTACAGTTGGAGTCTTAAAGCAGGGGTTAAGTCTGGCTTATATACATGACCCAGTATTATAAAACAAAACACTAGGAATGCAAATGTTGGCTAAGACATAGAAAAGAGAACTCTATTACCCTAATGTTGTGAATATAAATTGGTCCAGCAACTCAGAAATCAGTATGGAGGCGTGTACCACATGATTCATCCATATCTGTGTTTAGTATTTACCCAAAAAGGACTCTAAGTCAGCACATGACAGAAAAAGCCTGCATATGATGATTATCAGTGTTCAAAATAGTCACATTCAAAATAGTTGACTTAAAGTCAATCTATGTGCCAATTGGCAGAGATATGAATTTTTTAAAAATGGGATTGACATATACATTTGTACATACATACAGGGAGAGTCAAGAAAGGAGAATATGATAGGGCATGGGGGGTACAAAATAATCTTAATATGTACTTTTATGAAAAAAAACTGTTATTTGACCATCAAGTAAAATAAATTTTGGCAATGAAAATTTTAAAATGTAATTGATTCATATGAAAAGCCAAGTCGAAAGAGATCCTATAAATATGAAATGGCTCAAAGTTGTCTCCAAAAATAAAACCTCCCAGACATCTTTCTGACTTATCACAATTAATTCTGCTTTGTTATGAAATGCACTTTAATGTGTTTGTCCATGAGAGCATGTGTGTGTGTGTATGTGTGTAAAGTATGTGTTTTGATCAAATCACATCTATCTTAACATCAACTACCAATTCTAATGAGTATCTTTCTTATCTCTCTCATATTATTTTACATTCATAGGACACATACAAATTAATCTATCACTGTATCTTGAATCATCACTCCTACTTTGCCTGACATCTGATAAACTGCTCAAAATATTTGAACTTATATTCTGTTGTAATGCTGTAACTAAAGAATTAGGATTAGGGCAAGGCTCTGTTCTTATCGTTCCAGGAGAATCAAAGCATCCATTCAAGGAACCCAGGGACAACTGGACAATGGAAACCTCAGCAGAAAACAGAATCAGACACCAAAGAAGACGAGTGACCCAGTTGATTCAGCCTGACAGACTCCCTCTATAGCTGTCTCCATCAAAAGCCTACAACCACAACAATTCAATATCATTAAGACCGTTCAGCTCTACACAATGCCCCAGCCAGAACCTCAGTAAAGCCTGCAAGATCAGCTTTGGTCTACAAACTCCTTAGGACATCTAAACAGCTGAGAACAGAAGGACTGAACATAAAAGGAGTGTACTAACATTTTTAACCATTTTTCCATTTTGGTTCGGGCCCCAAACAGGTCTACTATGACCCAAATCAGCAGGAAGTCATTTTAAGAGAGCAATGTCCCATGCCGAGAGGGTGGGGAGGGTGTTTCTCCGCCCCCCCTTTTTGGTTATTTGAAGGATAACTGAATACTCTGTTATTTAGGGGAAGAGATTACAAGCTGTTAAATGGCCCTGTTTAATTGGTTTTGGGAGTTAGACCAGGGACTTCCTACTTTTCCTTTTCTGTATCCTTCTTTCTCTCCTATGTAGGAGTGCACGGACTTGAGAAAAATAAGACATAGACATAGCACAGGAAGGACCAAGAAAAAGGGACAGATTATTGAATATGCCCTCATACCTTTGTATATTGATAGAAAATTAGTAGTATATTTGGCTAAAGTGGTATTGACCATTGTTTATTGTGCAAAAATAAGATCATATTGGACTACATTGGTATTGATCTTTGTATATTGATACAAAATTAAGATTATAATTGGCCACAATGGTATTGACCCTTGTATATGGACGTAATATTAAGATTGTATTGGACTACATAGGCATTGATCTTTGTATATTGATACAAAATTAAGAGTTTATTTAGCCACAATTGAATAGATCTTTGTATATTGATACAAAATTAAAAGTAATGCTTCCTAATGGTATCATACTTAGAGATACTTAAAGATAAAATGTGAAGCTCTGGCCTCTTGATACCAACCATCTAAAACTGTTTAGGATAGTTAAGAAAAACAAACTCCTAGTCATGCAAACATGTCACTTTGTTAGCTACTATAACAGTCTATCACAGATTTCTCTAAACTCCTCAGTAATCAAGTTGTTAAGAGACAAACAACAGGATCATTTATCAGCTTGTAGTCTCTTAAGATGGTTGATTTAGGGGCAAGCCTTTTTCTTGGCATGAAAAAACCCCTTGCACCAACTGCAGACAGACTGCTGTCCAAAAAGGACAAAACTTGGTAGCAGGGAAGTCGACAGCCTAACTCTGCCAAGACAGGGTAGGTAAGTCCTTCATAATCCCTGCTCTACAACAAATGTCTGTCAGAGAAACAGGACCCAAAGGCTGAAGATTGATGCTGGAATGTATGGAGAGAAAATGGGAACTGTCCAGGCAGTTACTGGTATGTTCTTTCTTAGTTTTGGAAGCTGCAGGCTCTGCACTTCCTATATAAGCAAATATATTTATCCCTCTCAGGTCTCTGAGGTGGTTGAAGAATAGACAGATAGAATCTTATAGTTAAATTTTGAACTGTTTAGGAATCAAGAGGGTGTTATAGATCTAAGAAGATACTCTTAAAAGTGTGTTGAAAGATAGTATGAATGTTGAGTCACATATAGACCTTTAAACTCATGGAGTTGGGTAGATAGTAGAATGTTAAAGTCAGGGGCCAAATAGGTATAAACTGAACATTGGGAAGGTATACTGGGCCAATTTAATCTCATAAATGTGGCATAATTATATCTATTGTTTTGTATAATACTTACTGTTATAAGAGAAGGAACCAGCTGTTGGACTGAAAGGGGAAACCTCTGGAGGGAAGAGGGTGGAAGGGCGGGTTGGGAAGGGGGAATAGGGAGGGGTTTGTTACTGAGATGTAACTTGAAGAAAAAAAAAATAAAGTATTTATAAAAAAAAAAAAAAAAAGAGACAAACAACATTTGCTTATCTAAATACAAGAGACGGATAGGGCATCTTCAAAAACCCCAAGAGATCTGCAGAATATGGCATTCAAAGACGTTATCTTAAATTAAATTTTTTTTTGATATCGAGACATATCAGCTCCTGACAGCACCCCCTATTCTACTCCAAGTAGAAGATAAGCATCGAAGAACCTCCACTGTAAGATGGTTGAATTAGTGGCAAGCCTATCTCTTGGCCTGAAAAAACTCCTTGCTTCAACTGCAGACAGACTGCTGTCCAAAAAGGACAAAACTTGGTAGCAGGGAAGTCGACAGCCTAGCTCTGCCAAGACAGGTTAGGTAAGTCCTTCATAATTCCTGCTCTACAATCAATGTCTGTCAGAGAAACAGGACCAAAAGGCTGAAGACTGATGCTGGAATGTGTGGAGAGAAAAGGGGAACTGTCCAGGCAGTCACTGGTTTGTCATTTCTTAGTATTGAAAGCTGCAGGCCCTGCATTTCCTATATAATCAGATATATTTATCCCTCTCAGGTCTCTGAGGTGATTGAAGAATAGACAGCTGGAGTCTCATAGTTAAATTTTGAGTTGTTTGGGAATCAAGAGGGTGTTCTAGATCTAAGAAGATGGTTATAATAGTGATGCAAGTTAGTATGAAAGCTAAGTCAGTTATAGAACTTTAAATTCATGGAGATGGTTAGATGGTAGAATGTTAAAGTCAGGGGCCAAATATGTATGAACTGGACATTGGGAAGGTATACTGGGCCATTTAGCACTCATAAATGTGGCATATTTATTTCTGTTGTTTTGTATAGTATTTACTGTTATTAGAGAAGGAACAATTTGTTGGACTGAAAGGGGAAGCTGTTGGGGGGAAGAGGGTGGAAGGGTGGGACAGGAAGGGGGAATTGGGAAGGGTTTGTGACTGAGATGTAACTTGAAGAAAAAAAATAAAGTATTTAATAAAAAAAAAGAAAAACTAAAAAAAAAAAAAAAGAATCAAGGGCTGCTTGGGGCTGTATTTTCTAAGGGATGATAGAGAAAAAACAAAGACACATCCACATGATTTCATGCAATTTGGAGCCAAAAGAATGGAACTAGAGAAGCTCATCCTGAGTGAGCTAACCCAGACTCAGGATGCACATGGCATCTATTCACTTATAATCAGATTTTAGCCATATAGTACAGGATAACTATACTACAGCCAATGCACCAAAGGGAACAGGAACATAGACCTTGTTATCTATCAATGAGACACTTTGCCCTAGTGGTGCTGTCTTGTAGGCCCCCAGTATATGACAAGGTTCTTGTCCCTCATATGACTGCTAAACTGGGATAGAAGACTGATATGTAGGAACATTCTGCTCCAGAGGAGTAGGATGAAAGGGATAGGGATAGAGGGTGAGGGTGGAACTGGGTGGGGTGGAAAGTGAGCACTGTGATGGAGATGTAACCTGGAGTAATAAATAAACATAAAAAAGAAGCATCCTCTGTAACCAAACTTTTTAAATTATTAAATATTTATTTATTGATAACTATATTTACTTATAATGAATATAAACACTTAACTACTCATCCTACAAATTCCTACAACCCCTATGACCTAACCACTAAACCTATTGATAACTATTGCAACTATTTTCCTAATCTTTTAGAAGGATACAGTCTCTGGGGCAGGTCCTCGGTCATCAGGAACACAGTCTCTGTGGTAGACCCTTTAACGTACTTAGCAGTCTTTCTTCTGGAATATCTCAGATGTAGATTCGTCAGGGTAAATAGGCTATGGCAGTCTCACCTTAAATAAGGCTTGAGGCTTTCTTCTCTCTGGGAGACCCCAGCTGTCTTTAGGCCAACTTATTTCCTTCGCATCAGCAACTCTGCCACTCTTCCTCAGTCCTTAAAGCCAGCCGCAGTTTCGTTTAGGCCACTGTTCAGACAGGTCAAACCCCTCTAGGCAAAAGCTGAGCCACAGGATTTAGTCCTTGGCCTTTTGCTGTCTTGCTGAGGCTTTCTCTGCTCAATAGCTTCTTTCTGCCTCAGGAAGATCTGGCCATCAGTCCACCACACTTTCTCCAGCAGGACTCGCTAGCATTGGAGCTCTCTAGCATGGGGGTGCCCCTTGGCTCCATCCACTTGTCCTTAAATAGGATCTCTCCTTGTTCCACCTGCTTTAGCTTAATTTGGGCTCTGCCCACTTAGCAGCTGAAAGCAATGCCAGGTGAAATACTTTGTTTCTTAGTCCATTAAGTCTTTCCTGTTTTCACCTGACTTCAACCTTTTTTTCAGTCCATTAAGTCTTTCCTGATTCCTGTTTTTAGTCCACAAGCTGATAAGCTAATTTGTCACAGCCAAGTTGATCATCATGCCCTGAATTAAGAGACTGTATGAGAAACCCCTATATATTTTCTAAATCTAATTTAATTGATCTAACTCCCTACAATCCTCAGATGTTCACTGTGGTCACGCAACTAGAAACTGGATATGATTCTGACAAAAAAAAAGCCACAAGGATATTTCACAGAGAGTGAATTCTCAGTGAGAACCAAATAGGCATTAAGCTATCTGTCATATCAAAGAAACAATTCCCAAAGAGACTATAAACCATCTAATCCAACTCCTCCTCTTTCTGCTCAGGGCAGTAACATTACTCATCCAATTACTGATACCCACTTTTAGCTGGTGGCTCTTGAGACATAGGATAGTAATTCATAGGGTATAAATAATTCAAAATATGTGTTTTGATACATATACGTCCAACTTGACATAAGCAGGACAAAAAATATTTTTGAAATGTGCATTCACTGCTTGAAATAACTATTTCATAATATCTAGGATGCATGTGAGAGGAAGATGAGTAATGCCTTCCATTTGTAGGAAATGATCTTTTCTTTTTAGCCACTTTCTTCATGGCAACTTGCTACAACAGTAGAAGTAACAACCATTGCCCTCACATACTTCTGCTTTTCTTGGTGGTTGGTTTTAGTAGTATTGCTGATCCTTAGTGACTAAACAAATTTCAATTGTCAAAGTTAAGACTATCTACCCAAAGTATTGTATGAAGAATTAGGAAGTTCAGTGGGGGAAATAAAATGTTAAATTTTGCTCTAAAAAAAAAGGATTATAAAATTTCCAGACAAGAACACTGAATCTCTAGTCTCCTCTTCTGAGAACCTAAGTCAGGGTTTAAAGCTAAGAATTTTCTTAGGGAGCTTACAAAACAAAACAAAACAAACAAAAGCAAAACATACAAGCAAACAAACAAACAAAAACTGGTGCCTCAAATACTTGAGACTTTATGCAATATGAGCTCGAAGACTTCCTGTCATGTCAATATTACTAAAGCACACATGGAAATGTTTTCTTTATCCTGGACATCTGCGTAAATGAAGGCAATTTTCTATTCACTTGCAGCACATTCACCATAATAAGAAGCCATACTTAAAATGCAATTGAAACACAAAATGTTCACAACTCTTCAAAGATTTTGGATAGTCAATGAAACATTTAATCACAAAATAGCAGCACATCCCATATCTCAGGACCTTTAGAGAAAAGTATACTTCAACCTCATGTCTTAATTTTGAGTGTAGATGTTTTTGCCCCATGATATGTTTCTTTTCCTAAGCACCTACTTAGTTTTGTGGTTGTTGTTATTCTTTAATATGATTACATTACAGAAATTATTTGATTAAATAAGACAATTATATCCTCCACCCACTGCTTTTTCTACTGATGAAAGTCTACTTAGAGTGTAACACATATTGCAAATGGCATGATTCCATGACCAAGAGAGGCTTTTTATTATCACAACAAGTCTATTTTATTTTTTTATTTATTTTAAAATAAACAATGTCAAAGTAAAATAGACCATTAAACATACTGCCTTTCTTTGTGACATCAAAAACTGATTTCTTCCTCTAATAAACAAAGAAAATGCTTGGGAAGAACATGGGTAATGAGAGTAATCTCTCAGGAGATTAAATGAAAGCTTTATAGTAAAGTAAGTTTTCTTTTGGGGGTTTGAATTTATGATGGGGCTGAATCCTACTTGCACCAGATAAGGCAGGTAAGGTGTAAGAATGGAATGACATGCTGAGTCTGAGGTAACTTTCTTGATTTTAACTTATGTTGACATAAGTGAAAACAGGTGGCTTTCTATGAAATGAAGAAAGTGAGTCCATCCAGTGTTCTGTTGGGAAGGCATTGCTGTAAGGACAGAATGGAATCTGTGGCCAGTGTGAGAAGGCAATGCTGCTCATTGAACAAAGACCTGTATACAGATCCTCTGTATTAAATTTAGTGAGAGAAATGAAGTTAACAATAGTTACAAAGAATATGATGTCCATAATCAGAAGCTATCTGCTGGACTGTACAACCAGGAGTAAATGTGATCCATAAAAGCAGTATGCTGAGAATCAAAACATGAGCACTGCAGAAGAGAACAACACAATGTATGCAGAAGCCAGAGATACTTCTACAAGAATGGGAGGTACAAATTTACCACTGGAACTCATCAATATCTGAATGATTTCATGATCCTTTTTAGGACACATGTTTCCTTAAATGAATAAGACCACCATTCAATAATAAAGGCAATTCACATATAAATTTAACATGAAAAAATAAGACAGGAAAACTTACTCAGAAATATTGAACTTTTTCCTAAACAAGAAGAAACTTTTATTTCTGGATTTAAAAACAATGATACATATCAACAACAACAAAGAGATTAAAAACAAAACTAACAAAATAAAACAAAACAAAGAACTGAGAGATTTCATCTTCAAGATATTTTTACAATACTTAAAGACATTAATAATTGTCAGAAAACTAGGTGGAGAGTTGTAGTGTTTATGTCAGGGTTGCCACTGGACATAGTATTGCAAAACTCATCACTTTAAAAAATATTCTAGAGTACCAAACAAACCAAACATTGAGAAATATCAATCTAAACCAAGACAGGTTGTTCCAAGACAAGGTAAACCACTCTAATTCATGTAATTCTATTCCAATCAATTTTAACTTTTAGTAGGAACAGCTATTAAGACATATGCATGATATGTGATAACACCTCAAAATAAGCATGCCAATCTATAGAATTTAAATGTATCCTGAATAATTTTCTTTAAATAATTATACCCTTTATAAAGGTAAGAGAATATTTTTCTCATTTTTATCAGTTCTTTGAGAATTTCCTACAATGTACTTTGATCATATTTACAAGCTCTTCCTATTCTTCCTACATATATCAGCCATTCCCAACACATGATACTGTGTCCTTTTTTAATTTTAAAATAATTATAATCAAATTTTAAAATATATTTTTAAACACAAATGGCAATATTTCATTTACTACATATGTTGAACATGATTTATACTGTATGCACAATGCTATTCAGTAAAAATATATTATCAGAAAAGAATCAAGTCAAGTTTGTCCTGTTGATACATTGTTGGATGTGGGGTCTTCAATGGAGCATTGCCATATCACCAAAAATTAAAACCTTGTATAAAACTGACTCTCTCTTTCCAAGGAACAAACAACTTGGAAATTCTCCTTAGGTAGTAGTGGAATTTTGTGCATAACTCCTTATTCATGCTGACATTTTGAATATTTGAGTCTGACTTGAGCTTGTACAATTCTAGCACATATTGTCTCAACTGTTGGAGTTCATATATGCAGCTTCCCTTTTGTGTCCACAAAAGTTTCCCTGTAGTCACAATTGCTTTTGGTCTTCAACCATCCTTCCATTTTCTCTTCAGTAATGACTCCCGAGCCTTAGAAGCAGAGGAATGATATGAAAGCTTCATTTAGAGATGAATTTTGGCCGGTTGTGAGTGTATATGTTAGTCTCCAGCTACTGCCAAGAGGAGATTTTCTGATGAGGGTTGACAGATACACAAAACTGTAGATACAATTATTAATCATTAGGGGTCAGCTTAATACTGTACACATTTAGCATACTAATTGTAGTAGATTTTCTCCTAAGACCTATGAGCAATTTTGTCCCAGATTTTTGGACCTGATGCCAATGCCAAATGTGGATTTTTATCTTATGGAACAGAAATTAAATTCAAATAAAAAGCGATTGTTCATTCCTATGATATTGGTGTCATTATTGCATATTGCAGGTCTTGCTGGCTATATTAGTGTTGTAGTTAATCAGGGCTCACATTTGGGTAAAGCTGATGACTTATTTTGTTCTATTTTGCCATACATAACATCTTCCAGTAAAATGAAGGCTAGCTAGTGGAGATGAAAATTCCACATGAGTACCAGCTTGAGTTCTCCAAGTTCTCTGATTAGAAGACGTGGTGTCTTCAGTAATAGATTCTTACAATTAAATTCTAGACAGTAATCACGAACATTGATAATAGCCTATACTCTTTAAGGGTGTATGGGACCTTACTGGCTGACAACTTCAAAAGTTGGTACTAGTATTTTTGTTATCTACAGCGTATATTGGGGCATTCTTGCCCATTTATAAAACAAAACCATCCAACTATTTATATTTGCACACAAGGTATTTTCAGATAACTAACCTATGTCCCTAGAGGCTTACAGAGATTGAAACACTAACAAAAAACAGAAGAAGAAGAAGAAGAAGAAGAAGAAGAAGAAGAAGAAGAAGAAG